>JAQFXW010003652.1:0-11720 GCA_034693945.1 Dendrobaena attemsi
TTCTCTGAAACTTTAATTAGCCTAACCTTACTTGTGATACTCTTGGTTTAAGTGGTGACTTTCTTTAATTTATTTGTTCATAAATGTCCAGATCTGTCAACTCTGTAAGTCTCTATAGAAACTTCTATTATATGGTATTTTATTGTATTTAAAGATTCATATTATGACCCAGCAATAGAAAGCTAAGTTCAAGTGAGTCGACTTTTGAGAGGTTGTGGGAATTGATCCCAGATAATTATTCTGCTTTTAATACCATTCAGCTAAATGCCTCAATTCTTCGTTGTCTGCTTGAGAGACGGCCATTTCTACAAATCAATTAATATTTTTAAAAAGTTGATGTTTTGTCTATCTTTCATATATTATTAGGGAGTGATGTCATCAATGTATAGCTGTAAATATTCTTTGAAAGTGTCTTATAGTTTGAAACCAATGTTGTCCTGTTTGCATCTCATTCTATTTTCTAGGAATCATGTTAACAACATTCTAAACACCTTTCCCCATTTTGGTCTTTAAAGTTTGAAATGATAAGATAAAATGGCGATAACATGGCCACTCCATGCTATCACTTTCCTTTTAGCATGGAATGTTGTGTTTGAGTTCAATCCGTCTTCACTTGACTCTGTGTAGGATCTCACGAAGACTTTTGCTAAACACCATCAGTGGATGAATATTCATTTGATAAAAACATTATGTGAATGATGTGATTTTTTTATGATTATAGGAAAATCTAGATATGATTATCCTCATTCAAATAGGGAGTCCTAGAGTTAGAGTAAAGATTAAGTGCCTAGATGTGCTAAATGTAGAGGGAATTAAGCCCATTAAATTTACTAAAATAATTAATATTGAGTTCATCTTCAGACCAAAGTCCACAATCTCCAATAACTCAATTGTGAGTACCGGTAACTGTAACAGAGTATTTTGTATATTGCCGCTAGAAGAATTTCTTAGGTGGGTTGCATATGAGCTTGGCAGTCCATTGGTAATGGTGAATATTGTGTACAAAATCCTGAAATGCCATCTAGGAGTAACTGAAGAATTTGTGGCACAATCCAAGTCTGCAAATGTCTTCCTTCTGAAAGTGGTTACAATGCTTACTGAGGAGATTGCAGGTTCTGTATCTAGTTCTTTCCACAACATCTGCAAGTTGAAACAATTTGCCTTTTAGATAAGCTTGAGAACTTCAGAATTTTCAGTTCCAGAATGGAAGAACAGATTCAAGCCAAGTACCGGGAGATTATGTCTGACCTGACAAGTATGTTAGCTACTTTGAGTTCATTGCTCTTTGTGAGGTACTTACTTTCATCTTGGTTTGTCAGAGGGTGTTCTTGAGCAATCTTAAAAGGCAGTACTGTAGTATTTAGATAAGGTTTTTATATGGAGTTTTTCCTGTATATTAACCCATTTCACGTGTCAAACATAATAGCAGCATTTTCACAGAATTTGGTAAATGTAATATTATGTTTTTGGTAGTCTGTGCGATCCACACACTGTTATGACCGTAATATTATGTTAAGGCTTAAGCATTATTTTTCATACTGATTCTGTATATGGTAGTATAGTTGAAGAATTATCATAGTTTGTTTCCTTTTTTTGTTTATATTGGTGTCTGTAGGCCTACCTAAATTGACCTTTTAACACAAAAATATCACGGATAAACTGAATTTCAATAAAAAACGGAAACTGAATTAGCTGCCTCTTGGGAACATATTGCTGATAGTTCTGTTGACTATTTATTCGTTTCGAATGATAATGTTGATAGTTCGGAAGGAAGTTCTAGTGATAATCAAGATGAGGAGAGACAATCCCGAGATAACCTCAAGACTTCCAGAATTGTCATGACTCTACTACACAATCTCCTTGTGAAAGGTTATACAGTCTACATGGACAACTACTACAACTTCTCCAGTGCCATTCAGAGAACTTATTGCAAATGGCACTGATGCAGTTGGGATCGGGTGTTTGAATAGAATAAAAAAAATTGTCAGTAGATGTAAAGAAGGATATAGCTTTAGATAGACCAACAAGTCAGACGTGGGTGCCAATCAATAGTCGAAGTTGATCCCTTCGTTTGACCGGTCGTAATCTTTAAATAGCTATGTAGGCCTACCAGCCACAGCAATGAAGGTCCATGCACAAAGAATTTGAAGCAGCGTGTTCTTCTAAAACTGTGAATGGGAGGAAAGTCCAGAAAGAGTCACGATACGAGTGTGCTGATTGTGTAGGATGTTGGGTTGTGCGCAAAACCGTGCTGCAGACTCTATCAAACTAACCAACAATTCTGATGCAAACTGTAACTTTTACTGACTTTGATAACCCCCAAAATGAAATTTTTGCTCTAAATTACTTTGATATTGTCATAAAATGTGACACTAGCAAAACAGTAAAAAGTTAATTTCTTCCAAAATAATTCCACAGTATGCAAAATATTTACAAATAAAAACATTACACAGTAAAGGGGTTAAGAGACACTAACAGTAGCCGGAATGGAGCTCATCATTAAAGTGTTAAATTAACTAACAGAACAATTCCCATCATTTAGAAAATATTGATTCAAGCAACTGTTAACTTGAAATCATAGTAAAACTGCGTCCAATGAGTAACGAGGTTCAAAAACAAATACTGATTCAATTAATTTGAAACATGATTTTTCTTACTCTTGTGCCACAGAACAGTTGCTATGCACCTTCCTACTGACTAATCTTTGGTATCTTTGGCACCTGTGAATTAGTCATCGTTTAGCAATAACTCAGGCTAACTGCATCACGATGCGAAATTGCCCTGTGTTTTCAACATATATTAATCAGCTGTCCAATAAAGGCCGCAGACAGCCATCAACATAAGCTAGGCTTCAAAATAAGCAAGTTTCATAAAACATTGTCATATTTGCATGTTTTTGCAATGGTTGTCTCCGAACTTTTACTGCTAATCTATATAAAACTGAAAAATTGGAATACCAAAGTCAAATAGGCTGAAGCTATGCTGTAGACAAGATATGAAAAGCCATCCATAGATTTATTTCTCACCTGTGACATATCTTTGGCAAGCAGAAGATAGGTGGCCATGACATCATTATAGCTACCATCAGTAAGAGCTTCCTCAATCTCTTTTTTTGAATAGCCCATTGCCATCATCTTCTCTGAAATACAATAAAAACGATGCTGAATCAAATATCAAAACTCGCCACGAAAATCATACAGCATTCATCAGTGGCGTAGCGAGCCATATTGCCGCCCGGGGCGAAATTTCCGCCTTCTGGACCCAAAATTCTCATGACCTTTTTCTAGTCATTTGCCCAAAATTTCCTCCTTTCCCCTTCTGAAATTTCTGACAACCTTTTTACTCATTCGCCAAGAATTCCAAAATTTCTACTTTTTCCCTTCCAAAATTTCTGACAACCTTCTTTGGTCATTCACCCAAAATCTCATTTTTCTTTACAACCAATCTTTTTTCTATGAAAAGTCGTGTTTTCGCTACTTCTCTGTCTCTTCCACCCCATTTTCCTGCCCCTACTGAAGTGCTGCCCGGGGCGGTTCCCCCCATTGCTCCACCAATGGCTTTCTTCAGCATTTGTGTTCATCAATTTATTTTCAAATCTAGAGTTGCAATTGCTGTCATGAATAAGGAAGAAACAATTGGTACCACATCTCTGACTTGTCTACCCTCAGCTTTGATCATCATCAAACACAATTAGAAATAAAAACGACAGAGCACATCGTACTATCAGCTTGGCTCAAACTCACGCACAGCTAGTGCTGTCACTTTGGATTCGTCATACCACAGATTCAGTTCATTTTCAAATTGTTCATTTGTGCACATGATCAATCGTCAAAACAATGAAAATAAAATAAATAAGAAAAACAATACTTAAGACTGTAATAACCGGACCACTTAAACCCTTGAACACCATGAAGGTAGTACAAGGTATGTGTTTTCCTACCCCTCTCGGCATTAAGGGTTATGTTAGACACAAGATTCGAGGAGACTCACCAATACGTGTGGAATCATTTAGATTCGGAATCGTTTCCTGGAATGGCTTTAGTTCTTCATCATACCCGATACTCATCCATTTATCCTTCATGATGGCCTATGAATAAAAATCCACTACCACTTTAGATATCATTCAACACACTCAATCACACATACAGAGAGTAATTTATTACCATCACATATATGCAGTTAGATTTCAACAATGGTTTAATCATTGAAAGCAAGAAATCGTTGAAAGCAAGACAAAATCAGAACGAAGATCTAATTTACCTCAAGACTCGCTCTCTTTGCAGGATTCAAAACAAGTAACTTTTTCAGTAGGCTTTCACAGTCAGTCGACATGTAGAATGGAATTCGGTATTTGCCCCGTAACACTCGCTCGCGTAATTCCTGACATTGAAACACAGACAAATCTCAGCAAAAATATCTACTCAAAAATGGATGGAGACATTGCCCAATCAAAAAGACAATGCAGGTCTCAGTTATTCCTTCTGACTTATTTTGGCATCACTACGTATTACGTAAGTCAGTGTCTCGCAAACTTTTGTGATTGGTGACACACTCAGCAGAGGAAATTTTTATCGCGGCACACCAATTAAAATTTACTAAAATTGCAAACCAACAGCAATATTTTTATTTTGTCACAGGGCATAATATTTCACGCTCATCGATCATTTATTCAAGTAGCCTAGAGGCAAAAAGGCAGATTTTTAAAATTGACCAATCATAACTAGACTAATCCGATGAATGAGTTCGTTTCCAAAACCATATTTAGGCCTATTCAAGATGCAGTTAGAGCAGAAATTCCAACTTCGTAGACACGAAGTTCCAAACGGCTTGAAACACTTGATCATGCTTGTGCTCAAGTCTGGATAATTATTTTCTTAGGACTGCTATTCAGTACAGAGTACTACAGACAACTCTTGATCAGCAAACTTGTAATCATAATCTCCAAGCTTTTAAAGCGCTACTCAAAAGCGAAGCATTTCAAGCGCAGGGCACCAGCTAATACACGAGCGCTGCGTAGAGTCATCGCAAGGACATTATCCAAAGGCAAATTTGTGGTATAGCCCGAGTTCGATTTCTACAGGATCTAATTAGGCTGCAGCTGTAAAATCTAATCTCTTTTTTATAAGGCTAGGTCCATTTGGAAAGCGGACGGTCAAATGAGTTGGGATACGAGTTCTTGATAAGGTGAGCCCAGCTTTGAATGGAAAGTACGAGGGGTGAATGAGAGCCTATATTGAGGAGTCTGAACAAAGTGAACATTGCCTTGGTCTGAAACAGGTGATGATGAATGGTTGATATCGATGACGGGGAGGCGACAAATTTGCGGAATTCAAAGGGCAGACGAGAGACGAAAACACTAAACAGCGTATTTAATGAACTAATTTCTTATAAAGTCCGTTAAAGAGACAAGCGAATTCTATGATTTTGCTTAAACAATGTTTGCTTATTCAAACTTTTAATGCGGCTGAGCATCTGAGTATTGTTAGGTTTCTTTCGTTTGCCGACATTTTCACAAGTTTTGTAGATTTTGAAGAGGACTTTAAAAAATAAAATCTCAAATAAAAATTGAACTTAAAGCTAACATTCGTATCTTCATTAAACACTTAGTCTATAGTCTATATAATATCATGATATTCTTAATCTTACAGCTCATTTACAGAATTACAGAATTTCTGGTAATTTTCAGCGCATTTACCTGACACACCGAGGTCACATTACACCTGTAATTCAAATTTATCGCAGCACTCTCTTGTAAAGGCTGATATTCTGATCACTGCTCAAGCAGAAACTAGGCAACTGATATGATAGGTAAGTGCAGAGACCTTGAGGTTCTGTCCATCAAAAGGAAGAGATCCACTGACAAGAGTGTACAGAATCACTCCCAGGCTCCAGACATCAACCTCCGGACCATCATACTTCTTGCCTGCACATAAAACAATTCACATATATGCAATACAATACAAGGCAGCATATAGTGTAGCGTAGAAAAACAACATGATGAACTACACATGTACAGCAATTTACCTTATTGTAACGCCAAATTATATAAGCGACCTCAGATTCACACCGCTTTGACTTTGAGCACATTTTTAACAAATACAATAAATACATAAGAAATATACTTATAATTCATATTATAAGGCAAGGTGGTTGCTCCTCACCTTGGAAGAGCTCTGGTGCTGCATATGGAGGACTCCCACAGAACGTGTCAAGTTTGTTTCCAAACGTAAACTCGTTGCTAAAGCCAAAGTCTGCGATTTTTATGTTGAGATCAGCATCAAGAAGAAGATTTTCTGCCTGATAAAAAACCCAGCTTTTTATGAGAATAATATGAATGATTATCATGACAATGTTACTGATCTATAGGCGTAATGGACTTCAACTGGAAATAACTATATTTAACCCTTTCGCTGCGTTACGCGTTTTTGCCACTACGCGTCATACAATATCGAAAGACGTTATTTTTACGAAAGCACATGTATTAAATTAATTATTATGTAAGCAGCTAACAAACGTCTTGAAATACAGTAGAAACGATCAATTGTTCTTGGTTTCTCGTGTGTGGTGCATGCATTGTATGAATGTATGTGAACATTTATAATAGCCTAGGCCTATAAGCTTCCAGTAATTACAAAGGCGCTTCAGCATGAACAAGCCTGGTGGGGCAATTACGTCTTCAGACGATCGTAAGCGACTTGAGCGTTTCCTTGGCATCGCTAAGCGGTCTACGAACCTACCCTCTAACACGATGGCAATCAATGAAAAAGTCTCACTGGCTGAGGACCGTCTGTGGAGAAAGCGCACCTCTCTCATGCAGCCACCGTGCGAGAAGTATTATGAACATGTTACAATGAACACAATGTCCTTATAATTGTTGAACAAAGATGTAGCAATTATAACCTGAAAACAATGGCTCTCTCAAGCCATGAAAAAGTATAGGCTACTTTCGCCATCTACTGACCGAAAATAGTCCCACCTATTACCTTCAATTATATCATTTATTACATTTATCAATGCACTAGGGGACAACACTGTATTCCAGGACGCGGAGCAGTATTATCTTACGTGAGCTTGATCTATAGCTGTGACTATAACTATGACGATAGGTTCTCGTCATACGCCTACAGAATTGAAGTTTCATGACGAGACGTTCTCATCCTCCGCAGTGAAGAGGTTAACTCTGCCATGACACTTTTCCACAACTCATATCTCACATATTAGGATAATACTAATATAAATTTTCAGATTCAATCAATTACTTAATAAATTAGTAAATGAACACTAATATTAATTTACCCACCACCACCACTTACAAAGGAACTCGGTAAAATCTAATTTAAACTATTCGACAAAAATATTGCTTTTTGAATATGGCATTAAAAGCGATTCCTGCCCAGTGACTTTAGTTCAACGGCCGCGGTATCCTAACCGTGCAAAGGTAGCATAAGCACATGCCCTTTATTTATTTATTTTACTTATTTATTAACACATTTCTATACCGCACCTTCCAGTCTCCTACTACTCAGAGGCGGTCCCGATTACAGCCCGGAGGTGTGTCGGAGTTTACACGCCGAAGCGCAACGAGCAATTGTGAGTGAAGAACTTGCTCAAGGTCCTTACGCGGCAGGTGGGATTCGAACCTGCTACCTTTCGGTTGCAAGGCGGTGACCTACACCACTACACTACCGCGCCCCACTATCCTAGTGTTTGACTCATTACTGTGACAGTATGAGCTTCTTACTACGGCTCAGGATCTGTCACAGTGTTGGACCTTAGTAGTTCAGATTTGCCGATCTTAAGCATGTCATTAACGCAATATAACAAAAAGGTCAAGCTCATCTTGAATTGCAACAGTAATTGTAACAAGCACAATTATCAGCACACTCCAAACGATAAATTATACAAGAACCAAAAGCCTTCACCATGTAAATTGAATTTTTAGTCATTACAAGCAACATTCCATCATCAAACACTTCAAGAGTAAATGAAATGTTTCTGATGTACAGAATAATAAAGTTATCCGTTATTTAAAAGAAAATATTTCACAGGACATGGCCACTCAAAAATACAGATGTGAATACCTTCAAGTCTCTGTGAACGATTCCTTTCTGATGACAATACTGGACTGCAGAAACGATCTGCAATCAAAGAAATTTGAAACAGGTCATTATTTGAAGAACAACTTCAAATGTAAACAATTAATAAAGTATAATAACCTTTTAAAACAGAACAATTGTCATGATGTAACTGCGATATTCCTTAAGAAAGATGCTATAAGCAACGTTTAGAGAGTTTACCTGACGAAACTTTGCCCGAGCTTCTTTCTCTTTCATTCTTCCATGGGCAACAAGATAGTCAAAGACTTCACCTACAAAAATACAGCAACTATAGAAGTTCTCTTCTTTGATTCTCTGCTCTCTTAGGCAGATCCGTACTTAAAATTCCGCCATTCTTCTCAACGTCCGGTCATCTCCTTCAGTCCACTGTAGCTGTTATAACCCAGTCCAATAACATTATTCTTGTCTTCCTCTTGTCTCTTTCCCTTCATTCTTCGATTATAGCTCCTAAGATGGAATCCCTCGCAATAGGTGGTCCATCCACTTTCTCAGTCGGCTTCTCGTAATTCCTTATCAGTGATCATTTTACGTCAACCATTTGTAGTATCTCTTCGTTTGTCTGGTGCTACACCCAGCTGATCCTCTTCAACGTATGCAATATCCACATTTCAAAGGCCTCTAGTTTTCTTAAGTCCTCTTTCAAGTCCTCTTTCCTGTAAAAGCGACTCTAATTTAATTAGCTAACGAATCAATCAAGCAAACCTGCCTAAACACGTAAAAGCTAACAAAAGCGACTGATCATCTTGGCTAATTATTTAATCGAGCAATTATCATCCACTCAATCAACAAATTCTTAAGCAATACTTCAAAGTTGTAAATGCAAGACACCATCTTATTAATGAATGCTGACCAATAAAAAATGCAAATTGATCATTTCATCCACGACCAATCAATCAATAAAGTAAACAATCATTTCCTTATTAACAGAGTCTGTTAATCAGTCAGTGTAAGCACTTGAAGAAAACCAGAGAATGAATAACTTACTAAGTTAACTGAATAATAACCGCTCACCTTGTGCTGTCAGTTCTTTGAACTCTAGCGATCGTCATGATGAAGCTTCTCCATTTCTTTCTGATGTCATGTCCCTTAGTTCTGTCAAATTCATTCCAGTTGTTTCATTTATCTCATCCATCTATTTTTTCCTTGGTCATCCTTGTTTTCTCCTTCCCTCTCCACAAGCCAACATCATTTCCTTTTCCAATTCATCTGATCTCATAACATGTCCAAAGAAAACCAGCTTTGCTTTTAGCACTATTTGTAGTAACTTCTGATCCTTCTCGATTCCAATCGCCATGCGTACCTATTCATCAATTGTTTTCTCTGTCCATAATATTCTCATCATCTCCCACCATATCCAAATTTCACATGTGTTGATCTTAACTGCTCAGTCAATGTAAATGCAACACCAGAAACAGAATATCTACTACTAGCAGGAAGGGCTGTTTGCCTTTTTATATTCTACAGGAGGGGTGCACAATCTGCAGACCTGTCTTGTGCGGCCCTCTGTGCCAATTTCAAATGACAGAAGAAAGTGGTCCGTGAACAGAAATTATACAAACTAGGTTAAAGCTTCACTTTGGTATTTCATGATTTCACAATTTGGGACCAATACGAAATCTCAACCCCACTTTGAATATTGTAACAACTGAACTGCAGCCAGATATAGGCTCTAGATAAAGCAATTCTGCAGATTCAGTCACAACTATTTCAGTTAACTAGTTATGTAACATCGAATTAACATTAATATTAGATTTCAAAATGAAGTATGATACCAGTACATTAAATTAAATAGTAAGTGGAGTTAAACTTCGGCTTGAATATTCAATATTGTTTATATATACCTAGTCGCTAGTTTTATGAGGCAGGTTCACTTTAATAACTACTAGATGCATTTGATTGAGTTTAGCTGCCTCAACTACTGCTCTTCCTTCTATCTACGTGGGTCTCCCGTGGATCGAGATTGAGAAGCTAGAGCGTGCTCACAGGGCTGCAGCACGACTTATTGGTGGATTCGCCAGGACCAAACGCATATCCCAGTATATGCGAGAGGTTCGGCACGGGCTCCCATATCCACAGCACATCTCCTATAGAATCGCGTCTTTGGTGTGGCGGTGCTTAGTGGCCCGGGCACCCTCCTATTTGCATGTGCTTTGTCGCCCTCTCTCATCCTGCACAAACCGTCGTGCACTGCGCTCTTCTGTTCATGGCGACTTGTTTGTGCCTTTCGCCTGCTCTGCAACAGTGCAGGGTCGCTCCTTCTCTGTGGCTGGTCCGGCAACCTGGAACGGACTCATCTGTCCTTGCGCCAACTCCATAATGTCTCTTGTAATCAGTGTCACCAATTGCTGAAGTCCACTTATAATTACTTATTTCCGTTTGGCCAGGGTTGGGACGGGAGCGCCTCTGAGTAGGGATCCTGAAGAGGCGCTATATAAATTTTTGATGATTGATACTTACATACTTAATACATTACGCCACATTTGTCGCCCTCAACCATTTCCTCAGATGCAATCTGGCCCTAACCAAAAATGGCTGTGCACTTCTGCACTAGGTGTAATAAAATCTCTTAAATTGAGTTTTCATCGATTTCAATCATGGCAAGAATTTCTTGCACAAAGTCATTAAATCTCTGTGTCCCAAAAGCGTTCGCATTGTATCTGGCCTTAATTTACAGTATTAACTACACATCATAATACAGTAAATACACGTGAATGAAGAATAATAGTACAAGATGCAGCTGCATTAATTACCCACAAAAATCGACATAACACATTTAACAAGCATGCAACCAGTTAAAATAGCTTTTGTTAAGCACTATAATTAGATCACGGGGCAAGTATGTAATTCAACACCATCTGATACCAATATAATACACAGCAAGATTAATTCTGAAAGCTTACAAATTGAATTATTCAAAACAAACTCAATTATCAGCAATTTAGTTATCAGCAGCCACCTCTAAGCCGGCCGTCTGCACAAACCTATCTAACAGTGTTCTGTTTTCTATCATTGAGGTATGTTCAAGTACCTGGTGACCCCTACACAGTGGAATAGCTAAGCGGCACAAAATCGGTGACAAAAAATATTAAAATTGAGTGTTTTCAAGCTTTTTATTACATTTTCAGTCTGACTTTCATTGAAACGGCCCAGACAGCCAACCCATGATGACGAATTGATAATTAAAAATATTTAGCCCTCCAAGAAGTTACTGTTGATTTTTTTAAAATAGCCAATTTCTATTAGGCTGTGACTGGATAAAGCTTTTCCATGCCTAAGATTCATGTGAGTCTACCGCTCTACCGTGGGGTCCGTGTTGAAGTATATTACTTATTGTGACTTAATTACTTAATAAGTAATGGGAGTCTGGGTAATGGGTTACAATAAGTGTAAGGGCTAAGTGGCCTAGTTCTACTAAAGCATTGTATGCCTACTTCTATGTTTATCATATCAAAAAAGACAATTGACTTTGACACTTATAACTCTGCCAAACACCATGCATGAGACCCTATAGCCTAATGCATAGAAAATTATAGCACCTCATGTGTATTAATTTTATATGTTTTGCTGGTCTGCTTTGTTAACTGATTACAATGTATAGCTAAA
>JAQFXW010003653.1:0-11717 GCA_034693945.1 Dendrobaena attemsi
ATCCCACCCGCCGCGCAAGGACCTTTAGCAAGTCCTTCACTCACAATTGCTGAAGCGCTTCGGCGTGTAGAACTCCGTCACACCTGCGGGCTGTAGTCGGGACCGCCTCTGAGTAGTAGTGGTCTGTAAGAGGCGGTATAGAAATAAACAAAAACATATACAATCTAATCGGTTTAACGTAATAAGTTAGTAAATTTTCTCTCCTGCAGGTTTTTCCTCTTATTAAACTTTTTCCAAGGCGCTGCCTTTATATTGTCTCTTGGTTATTCACTCTTACATTCTTGTGGTAATTCTCCCGCAACAAATTTAACTAGTTTCTTCTTGCCAGCAGCCTTGAGACATTATTTCATCCTTATAACCAACTCGCACCTAGTTCCAGCCAATGTAGCCCGAAGGATAATTATTATCAGCTACTCATATTGCGATTCTACTTGAATCTTATGTCTTCTTCTGGTAGAAAAAAGTTGACGTTGATGGATCTGCGCAAGATACAATTTTTAAACTATCACCGAAAATGAGCAGCTACCTTATCGGTTTCGTCGTAACTGACTTCCAATCTAAGAAGAAAATAATTGGTGATGGAATGCAGGTAACCTAAGCCATATTATTATTGATAGCCTCTACGTTTTGCCGGACTAGGAAATAACAAACCGCCGGTTTAGGCGTGAAGACCACAACGTTCAGACACAAATCACCGTAGCTTATTCCGCCTATCATAATCACACAACAGTTGTTTCTGCCGTACCCAGTAGCTGTGTTCCAAGCTTCAACAATAATAATAGAATTAATGATTTTATTTTGTTATCGGTATCCTCATCTTAATGTTATTTCCGAAAATTTATACTCTACAGGTCATAATTAATTCCGTTAAGCGATAGATTTATTTTGTTTATTTATTCATTATAAGATTGGCTAGAGTTGTTGGGTACGCCTAAAGTAGACCAACTGTTGTATACATGTCATGATTGGCTGGATAACTGAACGTCTTGGGCTTCGTCTCAATACCTGAGGTTGACGTAATAAATTTACGAGTAGGCCTAGTCTAATCTCCAAAATGGTGTCACCGCTCAGAAGGCTTACGTTAATCAACTTCACTACATGTACGTGTTTAGGGCCTACGTGGTCACTTCAAAGTTCAGACCTATTATATTCAACCAGCTCCATGACTGTGTTGCAGACCTACATAAGTAGTTAAGTGCAAAATCTAGCTTTTGAAGTTGCTGAGATGTACCAAACCATTTCAGTTGAGTTTTAGAAGCATTTATAGAAAGACGGTTTGATGCCATTGAAGAATGAAAGAGATCGGATAAAGATTTAATTTTTGCAACTGTGAAGAGTTGGTCTGATGGAGGACCATGCACGTAAGCTTGGACATCATCAGCAAAATGATGACCAGCAACATCACAGGAGGGAAAGAGAGAGGGAATGTCAACTGTATAGAGAATAAAAAGAAGAGGGCCCGGAACAGAACCTTGTGGAACATCAAATTTAGCATGAGTCCATAATACTATGTCATTCTTTCAAAATTCTGTTCTCAAAGGCATGTTAAGGTGGATCTGACAGGAGACCGTGTGCAATGAGTGTGATTTATTGTATGAAACATCACACTGTAAGTTTATTTCCGTTGTTGAGCAAGAGGACTCGAATCCTAGAATCATACCAATCCAGCTGAGTTGTTACAGTTTTTGATTGCTGCTACTGCCGTATACGCCTAATTGCTTATAATATCGACATTCTCGATAATCAGTTAAATCTTAGAAATTCAGCAATCAGACCCAAAATGGCACATTCAACTGTTACGAACTATTACACACTGTCAGGTCTTGGTATACACATGGGACAATTATTAAACAATTATTCGTTCTCTTATATTCCACTTTAAATTGAAACCTGTTTATAAGCGCCTATAAGAACCGACAGTAGTTACTTAATAGGTTGAATACTTTCGTAAGTATATAGTTATATACGTTTATTTTACAACGCCTTCATAACGAAGATGAGTGAGCGTTTGCAGTTTAGGCCTATATACATCGTCATCTTTATTCTCCCAAATTGTTTTTGATCAAGCACATTCTGCTTCTCTACGGTTACTTAACATTTTGTCTACTGAAGCTGCGTGTGTGGTCCAAACCGGGGAGTTTGGGAAAACCAAACTACGCTTTCAATGTTACGACGCGTGTCCAGAACTATCTGCATCGACAGTTCAACATGTCTTATCCACTGAAGAAACTGGGTAAATGTTTGGTATACTCAATGACTACTCAATGATAATTTCCGATGTCAATATCATGACACATCCAAACTGTGAAAACTGCACAGTTTAATTTGTAAAAATCGCAGGTGAATGTTGATGGAAAATTTTATAACTTATTAAATGACAAGTTTCAAGTCCAAAGCTCAAAGACAGTTTTAGTGAGACCTAATAATCTGATCTGCGTAATAAATTATAGGCCTACCGTGTGTTAGATAAGTAATTGATCAATTTAGAAAATAGGAATGATGTTTGTTGTATAATTATTGTCCATTGAAGAACGACAGATGAGGCCGACACACCGCAATCTGATACGATATCCGAAAAGCAATTTAAAATATGCATAAATAAGCATAAAATACAGTTTTAGTTAGGTGGAAGAACGTAGCAGTAAATCTATTCGATGTTTCCACATCACAGTAAGTGATATTGTACGTGACAATGCAAATGATAGTTTCTCATTATAAGCTTAAGCAAAATTAAGTGCATCAATAGCACCGTACTCGCAAATAGGCTATACTTAAACGCCTCTGTCGTCCCTTCTTGAACTCATGTAGTCTGTGTCATATTCATGAATGTGTGTTTATACTCATAACTCACAGCTCAATGTTTTCTTGACTTACCATTATAGCTTTCACATTGACTTATCAAGCAGATTATCCTGTTTGTCGATTGCTAAACTTGGCGAATACAAGCGATGAATATAACCATAACCATACGCATAACCATTAACAATACTTTATAATTATGCAGAGAACAACAAGATACTATAGAGATATTTTCTGAATCATGATTCTGATGCATCTTAACAGAGATTAAATAATAATTATTTACAGTCGAGCTGCTGAGAGGCATTTTAAGGTGATTATAACTGCCATTACGTGCGATGATCTTGTTAGACCAGCTTGCAGTTCCTGGAAAGCGGTTCGACGGTCAACAGGATAGCTGGGGATTGGCTACCTTCAAGGAATCACAACTTCTCGTTGATGAAACGAAAAACGATGTTTTCGCGAAATATGTGGCTCTAACCTCTATTTCCAATTCACTGGTGCGTAACGTAAGTCGCAGCTCAGTTCCTGATGACGCAATCACGATCGCTAAGCTATAAGAGGTATCTTAGTTACTTGTGGGTCGCGGTAGTGTAGGGGTGAAGGTCGCCGCCTTGCAACCGAAGGGTAGCAGGTTCGAATCCCACCCGGCGCGTAAGGACCTTGAGAAAGTTCCTCACTCACAATTGCTCATTGCGCTTCGGTGTGTTAACTCCGAAACACCGGAGGCTGTAGTCGGGACCGCCTCTGAGTTGTATGAGACTTGAAGGGGCGGTATAGAAATGTGTGAATAAATAAAAATAGATAAATAAATTATTCAATTACTCCGAATTCAGTGGAGGATTTCCATTTTTTTAGGCCTGATAGGTCTACACGTATGTCCATGGAGGCCCAGCGGCCCCACTGCGTAGGCTAACCAATCCCTGCAGACGGTACAGGGCTACATAGGCAGCAAGCGAACTACTAGCTAGTCTGTCCGATTTGTCAAAATGTTTGATTAGAAAGTTTATATTAATTTGACTAGTAGAATTTTAGAATTTAGACTACGAATTTAGACTAGTACTGTTTATTACTACAGACTCCGGAAAATTAATAACAGGACTACTAGCATAGGCCTATAATAGGTCCTACTAGTAATTAATTTAAACATAGGCTATCGTCGACGACTGTAAATTTGCTGTAGCGAAGGCCTCGACTCATTCACCTAAGCATAGGCTAATGCGCCTACAGAAAATAGTGATTAGTAATTATTAAAAAAGAGAAGGGAGGCTCTTTTAACGGGACTGTCAAGGGAGACCCGGTACCATTTGTACCGTGGTTAATCCGCCTCTCTTCGAATTCCATCGCAATGCAATGCTCAGTTAGACAGACAATGGACATTATTTAAAACGCATTATACAATCCTATTATTTAAAAAATAATAGGATTGTATATTGTAAAAATAATAGGATTGTATATTGTAAAAATAATAGGATTGTGCCATGCCAGTGAAGAAGTCTTCCAAGAAGTCTTTACCGCCGCGCGTGGTTTTAGAGTGCAGTTTCTCGACTAGAAGCCTACCTGAAGAGCTTTGAGGCCAACGTACGTCTAACAAAATAATGTGTCCATTCCTGAGCAACAAGTTTACACCGATTGGTTGCAATTTCACGTCTTAACTATTTTTAAATAATTCTCATGAATTGCCAAGCGTGCAGTTGTTCATAGTTTTACAGACACCGTTGCTGCCTGTGTTTTCAGTACTTTGGAAACCTTGTTACCTGTCGATATTGGAATCATGTCTGGCTGAACGAAGGACTTGCAAAATTCTATGAAATCAGTGCAGTGACGGCAGTTAATCCCAATTTTCGTCATGTAAGTACCAAAGCTAAGAGAATGGTAAAGGCGTTTGCGCTCGATCAAATATTAGACCTACATGTAGGGCCTACAGGTCGTGGGTGTAGAATTATAAGTCTCTAGATCCACAAATGAAATCAGTATGACATGAACTATATCTTCGTGGCGCAAGTGTTAGAGTTGCCGCCTCGCGTCCGAAAGGTCGCGGGGTCGATTCCCACCCAAGCCGCTGCGTAGGGACCTTGGGCAAGTCCTTCACTCACAATTCCTCGTTTAGCTTCAGCGTATTAACTCCGACACACCTGCGGCTGTAGTCGGGACCGCCTCTGAGTAGTAGTGGGCTTTAAGAGGCGGTATAGAAATACACTCATACATACATACATAGCCTGAATTGGCTGGCTTAACTGCAAGCGACTCTAGGGAGATTTTCAAAGTTATAGGCTATACTCACAGTTGGTTCATATCATTATTGAAATACATTATATGTCAATGCCATTAGAAAATAATGCTGTTTGAAATTTACAATTTAATTGTCATCAATTGGGCATGATACATTATATCCATTATCAAAGCTTTTGACATTGTTTACTTTGCGGTGGGGGTATGCCCAGAAACTGGCCTTTTCCTACTTTGTTACACTAATAACGAACTTTTACATTCGCCTTGTTTCATTTTGGAGGGGTGTTTAAACAAGGGGTGTTTAAACGATCAAAACACCCCGTGTTTACGGCCTCGTTGATATTTATGGTTCCATTTGCTTCTTTCATGCAGAAGGAGTTTTTCTATGGCAAGACACTTGATGTATCGATTGGTTATGATACATCAGGCAGAGAAAACCCTTTGACGTACACCTATGATCCGTCCAAGGTCCAGGTCCCAGATACCCTCGTTAACGTCTTGCACAGTTACAAGGTAAATGCACTGATCAGATGAAATACTACTCACTTGATTGCTTTGTTCGAAACTCAGAAAGTGTTAAAATATGAAAATATCAGATTTGTGCAATGAGAGATAGGCCTAGATAGAGACAGACATAGGCCTACAGAAGAAGAGAAGGAGGGATTGAAAGAATGAGAAAGAGGAACGAAATAGAGAGAGAGAGAGAGAGACAGACAGACAGACAGACAAACAGACGGACAGACAGACAAGCAGAGACAGAGACAGAGACAGACAGACAGACAGAGACAGAGACAGAGACAGAGACAGGGAGAGAAACAGACAGGCAGACAATCAGATAGACAGAGACAGAGACACAGAGAGAGACAGAGAGAGACAGAGAGAGAGACAGAGAGACTAAGAGACAGAGAGAGCCGGAAACAGAGATACAGAGTGAGAGAGATTATTGTAGAAGTAGGCTACAGATCTTCACAGCTGGTATAGTAAGGAGGCCCTGAAGGGATAGTAATCCTGCTGAGATAGGGTAAATTACACCTGTATATCATAATAGCCTATCAAAGAATAAATAGGTCTACAGCTGCAGCAATTGAAAATCGATATGCTATTTGGATTTGGATACTATTTCAAGTTTGTTCTTTGTATTATCTATATCTACCATAATGGCACTTAAACAGTTACTTAATTAATAACTTAACTACACAGTTGTGCATTTGAAAGTGTTGAAATCTTCAATCCAGGTACCGTCAGGTATAAAGTCACTGGGAACGCGTGGAACGGTGACCTGTGGGAACTGCGATGGTCTGATTTGTATATGTTAGACTTCTTGCATATATAGTTCTTTTGCATTGAAGCAGTGGGAACTGAAGCAATGCGTTTCGAAAGCATTGGGAACGCCGTTTCCACGCGTTCCCACCCACTCTAAACCCTGATGGTAAAGGTAAAGGTAAATCGATTTTTCTATAGTGACTGTAGGCCTATATTATGGCCTCGACCAATGGGTGAGATCCTTCACTATCGCTCGCCCGTTTGAATGGACGTCACGCTATTTAGGTCCCCGTGCTAGCCCGAGATTTTGAAATCTCTGAATGTACCTCGATTACAGATTTATACATTTTCAAATGCAACACGTTTAGGCCTACATGGGACGAATGCCTATAGGATTGTAGGCGCTTTCTTAATCTCGTCTGGTTTCTGCCTTTCTGGTCATTTCCAATTGTAGGGAGCTGCACTCCTGCGAATGGTAGAAAACATCGTTGGTGCTGATCAATTTAAACGTGGCATCAGGGTGAGCTATAGCGGTTTTTCATAAATTTAATTATTCTTATTTAACCAAATTATTCTTCGGATTGCGTAATTTAAATACAACTATGGACTTGAAATTGGTCATTTAATAAGTTATAAATTTTTCCTTCTACATTAATCTACGATTTAAAAAAAATTAATTTTGCAGTTTTCACAGTTTGGACGTGTGATGATATTGACAGCGGAATTATCATTGGTTAGTCTACTTTAGGATTTTTGTAATTGAAATTTGTAGTTTCTTTAGCGTGACGTAGTTATTTTAGGCCTAACTAGGAAAGCATTTCTATCCATAGTAGGCCTATTCAACGAAACGACTTTTAAAGTTACAAGGAAAGAGGTAAAATTAAGTAATAGGCCTACGAATAACTTAGGATCACATTATTATTGATTGCTTATTAAACAGTAAGATTTACTTATTGCTTACGATTTCTTTCCAGCAATATCTTAAGAAGCATGCAAACGGCACCGTGATCACTGCTGATCTCTGGGCGGCACTGCAACCGGTATAGCCTACATTTGTCAGTTATAATTCACTAGCTATAGCCCGTAAATATGACTGTCTTTTGAACGTGTGAATTTTAGCATCAATTAGTACTTGTAGACTACACGTAAGCGAATAAATTGATTAATGTTAATTTCGTAAGCGCTCGTATTGAATAAAACTGTAATCTGCAAAATCTGCAAAATGCGAAACTAACGAATAAATAATGTTACTAATCGGAATTCATTTTCTGGCTTTCTGACCGATTTACAGCACAGCCGTTAATGTGCAGACGATGCACACGGCTTGTAATATGTCACGTATACAGTAATCGTTCTGGGTTGACCTAATGGGCGGTTGCTCATAATATAAGATGGACCTATTCCTTTTCCTGGGGACCCAAAGCTTAATTCAGTCTTCCATCAACCAATCAATCAATCAGTCAACTAGATTTATATAGCGCCCCTTCAAGATCTCTACTCAGAGGCGCTCCCGATCCAGGCCCGGTCAAAAATTAAAAAAATAGTCTTAGAGAAGGCAATGGAATGAATGGAGGAAGCAACGTGAGAGGAACAATTGGTGTAACGATGATCCAAATCTGACTATTATTCATTCGGATAAATTCCGCTTCAAGTTCAAAGGCTACGAAACTGACTTTTCTCCGATATTGCCGTTTTAAACAAACTTACATTAATTAATAAATACCATAGTTGCCTACTTTAAGCAACTTAACGATTCTCCTCGTCAATAGCGGACCATGTATACACTATATTTGTATCAATGTTATAGACTTCAATACAGCCATCTTGAACGAAAAAATTCTAAACTGACTCCGTTATGCTATTGGCTTTGCTTATTATTCTGTTAATGCATTGCTTATCGTTCTGTTAATGCATTGTTTATTGTTCTGTTAATGCATTGCTTATCGCTATGTTAATGCAGTCTATTGTTCTGTTTTCTCAATAGAAAGACCTAGTTGGTAGTCTAGCGAATATGATGAAGAGCTGGGTTACCTGGAGTGGTCTGCCAGTTGTTAAAGTCGAACTTCTTCCGCCTCGTTCAATCACAGCAACCCAGAAACAATTCGTTCAGGATCCTCAGTTCGTACCAGCACACAAGTGGGTGAACATGATTCATACTGCAGTGACGGACACTGGGTCTCACTGCTTT
Source organism: Dendrobaena attemsi (assembly GCA_034693945.1). Taxonomy (NCBI): domain Eukaryota; kingdom Metazoa; phylum Annelida; class Clitellata; order Crassiclitellata; family Lumbricidae; genus Dendrobaena; species Dendrobaena attemsi. The sequence goes on from JAQFXW010003653.1 coordinate 8,483, forward strand.
TTGTAAAAGAAAAATAGGTGCCAGCACGCAAAACTATACGAAATAATTTTTATCCAGTATCTTTTTCGGGGATGTTTACCTTGTCTTACAAAAACTGATGACCTTGTTTTAGTTTTGCAAACTTAGCATTTGAATTTTAACGCACAACACACAGTTACAGTTTTAATTTTACTATAATTGCTATAAACACTGAATATAAATAAATTCTATTTGAATAGGTAACTGTCCGGGGGTAATTGTCGAGGGGTGGTTGTCCTAGAACCGGGCAAGTGCCCCTTTTGCCTCTATGTGCGGGAGGCCATGATTTGTATAGGACCTAAGTACGTTTTCAAAGTTAATATACTGATTTCTGAATATCACCATGTACAGCGCAGTAAAAAAAAGTCCATTCGGAGACCGTGTTATCATTCGCTGCTCTCTTTTATTGAGTTAAAATTATAACAAAGTAGCCTATAGGCCTACTGTGTGGCCTTGCAGAAAGAAGTGGTTCATCCCTCTGACATATCGGATAAGCGATGGAACTCGCGATGTCGTAGTGATGAAAGACACCCATGGTGAGAATATCTAATATAAACTAGTTTTCAATCGACTCATTGATAGTAGATTATGTTGCGCCGATTAAATGTCATGAACCGAAATGAACCTTGCAATCATTGGATGCAGGATATCTATCGACCAATGATAAATTTACCTACAAATTAACAAATCGACAGTTACTAGACTGGTACAATAGACTTAGTGTATTACGATACCAATTCGTGCACTACATAGGCCTACAGTGTTATGTGTTTTACACTTTCAATAGAATACGCTTCAATAGCACCTAATAAGTTAAATTTAGATTGTAACAGTAACTTCTTAAAATCAAAACTCTGTAGAAATAAGGACGACAATAGATCACAAGGGCAGTTGCAAGGGTAGTTACAAGGGCAGTTACAAGGGCAGCTACAAGGGCATTTACAAGGGCAGTTACAAGGTCAGTTACAAGGGCAGTTACAAGGTCAGTTACAAGGACAGTTACAATGGCAGTTACAAGGGCAGTTACAAGGGCGTTTACAAGGGCAGTTACAAGGGCAGTTACAAGGGCATTTACAAGGGCATTTACAAGGGCAGTTACAAGGGCAGTTACAAGAGCAGTTACAATGGCATTTACAAGGGCATTTACAAGGGCAGTTAGATCACAAGGGTAGTTACTTCTCTTCTCTTTCACTTCCTGCAGTAGCTTCTATCGACCCCAGTTTTCTTATAGAGCAAAACAGTTTCATTTCGTTTTCTAAATCCAGATAATTATGTTATTGTGTCTTAGGGACACGATTACTGTAATTTAGTGTGTGCTGTAGCCGTGCATTACTACAATTGTGATTGCCGCTCACGTGAAATAAAGATTTCACTTCATTTCAACACTCTCACTGCGCATGCTCGGCTTCATCCGTGCAAACTCACTGACCAACCTCTCTTATCCACATCCATACAACTAATGCCTAAATTATTCTAGAAAGAAATAACGAGTCCACCTGCAGTTCAGTAGCTCATTGGGATCTGCGCTTGCTTCCTCGGGTGTACTCTGATATTCTTTACGCACCTCAAAACTGCTCTTTTGCCAGTGTTGGTGTCGGGAGCGCCTCTGAGTAGTTGCCTTGAAAGGGCGTTATATAAATTATTGTAATGAATAAATGAATCTTGGAAATGTCTGAGAATGGAGAGTTGAGCTAACTACTAACCAGTGTCAATGGCGTAGCGAGCCAAAATCCCGTCCGGGGCAAGACCCAAAATTTCCGCCTTCTCTGCCCAAAATTTATGACCACCTTTTAAAAGTTATTCCCCTAAATTTGTCTGATTTACCCCCTATCGAATCGCCGCCCCCGCTCTCTTGTTACACCTCTGACTAGCCTTTTTAAAACTAATTTCAGTTTTTAACAGTCCCCATTTCGTGAGCTACGATTGGGTTGAGTTCAACCCTGACAGAACCGGATATTACATTGTCAACTACGACAGCGAACTGTGGTATATGCTGACGACACAGATAAACAAGGATCACACGGTAGGTAGACCTAAGATGTTTGATTTTACGAATAGAGCCTTCTGTAGGCTTAGCCGAAGAATCTTTGACTGTAAAAATATTAGCACTCAAATTTCCTTGGGCTAAATACATACTTCTTTTGAATATAGTAGTAGCAGTAGTCACTTTTATTGATTGCCAAAACACATACAAACTAGACTGTACAAGTAAATTTCCCAATAGGCTTCAAAGGGAGAACTCAAAAGGAACCATATTGGTCCCGCTAATATAAGAGCCACCCAAGTACATGAACATGTTGTACCGGTGGCAGCAACAATCATAAAATCTCCCTTTAGGATAGTTTGACTTCCAGATAAAATTTGGTTATTTTGTTTTTAAAAAATCGATAGGCCAACAGAATCTCTCATTTAGAGTTTGAACATTAAAGTAGGCCCTACTTTCATACTTGGCAAATACGGTTTCAGAGGCCTTTGGACCTGTTAATCGTCTACAGCTAGAAAGCTGCCTTCTACGCACAGAAGACTGTAAAGGCGAATTCGATACACACAGCAAACCCACGTCCAAAGATCAGTGGTTCAAGTGATTTCAGCGAGTAATTGAGAGCCGGATTTTATTGCATTGTGAAAAGTTCGAGAACAGTAAGGACACTGATCCCAGACACTTTAAACGCAGCCCCGATCATAATAAAATGATTTCCTTCCCATATAATTTTATAATATATTTTATATTATATATATATATATATTCGTTTATTATCAGAACAGGATAACAAACCGCCTCGCCGTATACGCGAACAGTCGGTTGAAAAACTAAGTAGAAATAAATAGTAAAGAGGTAAAGAGAACTTTGTAAGTTCCTTGAATCGTCTATGTGTTATTTTATAGGTTTTTACTGAAATTTCACGGTCGAAGTTTCTTAGCGATGCCTTGGCTCTGGTAAACGCTCAACAGCTGAGCTTCGATGCATTCTTGAATCTGACCACGTACGCGTGGAAAGAGGAAGGTCTTGCTCCTTGGTATCATATCAGGGACGGTCTAAACGACGCCATAAAGTTCGCCAACACAACCGCTCTTCGGCATCTACAGGTATGCCTGCGTTGAGCGGATGATGATGATGATGATGATGAGTTCTCTGCTCGGAGGCAGGTTCTATGGCTTACGCCACCTGGGGAATGAGATGAGTGAGGTGGTTTCCCATTGCCTTCCTCACAGACAA
>JAQFXW010003654.1:0-11717 GCA_034693945.1 Dendrobaena attemsi
TGCGTTGGTGAAACGTTCGAATGTGAAAGATCTGGAAATGGACTTACACAGGATTTGAGAGTTATGGAGATTGTTGTGCATGCAGATGGTTTGACTGATCATCTAAAGCAGACAGTGGAAGAGACAGGGAAAGAAAATGTGATGACAAAAACAGAACTGAATTTTGCAAATGACTCATTGGAATGCACATCAATCTATGAGACGTCTTACAGCGAACTCACTGCATATAATCCAGATTCAACTATTACAGAGCAAGTGGACAAGTTTCCTGAACAGAGGACTATGGATGAAGTGGAAGTTCACATTCAGCATAAGAAAACCTCTTTTGAAGTGACAGACAATGTAATGAAGTTGACAGAGCTGGATAATTCTGAGATACCTGCCGAAGCAGCTGCAGGTTTAGAAATTGCAAACAAAGAAGTTGCAACAAGCGGCACTGATACGAAAGTTCAAGAAACTGGAGGTATTGATTTTGAGACAGTTCACCCTACAGGAAGCATTGCAGGCAATGATACTGTAGCTGATATGCCAGTAGTCGTTGCAATAAACAGTGTCACAGACTTGATCGCTAAGACAATGGCATCTCCAGATATTGATAGCACTGAAGCTACAAATGAATTAACTGTGTCTGATGAAAGTAGGATGTACTTGGCTCCTGAGACAGTAGTTTCTTCTGAAAATGCTTTTAGAGGAATTGCAATGGAAGGAACTGTTTCAGGAAGTATTATAGAAGGAGATATTGAAGTTTCTCAGAAAGAAATTGGAACTAAAGTAACTGTGGAAATTGATGCAAATGCGAATGCTGTGGCATTTTGTACTGCGAGTCCTATTGAAAGGATTTTACAAGCAGCAGCTGAAGTAACCAATCCTACAAGTGTCATTGTCCTGACAGATCGTACTGCAAGTGGTGTAGAAAGTGATTTCTCAACTGTGACTGCAGACAAGTCTATCAATGACATGACTACTCATCCAATTGGTAGTGTCGAAAGTGTCAGCAGTAAAATTGCAACTGAAGGAAGCGTGGAACAAGGGAATTGTAGGGATATGGATAAAATGTTGTTTCTAGCTGGAGAATGTTCGGAAATTGTGACTGACTTAACAATGGCAGAAACATGCAACAGAGAATTGGCTGCTGAAAGTATATCTACATTTGAAAGCGTAGACAGAGACATTGCTGCAACTGAAGAAACAGGTAGAAATGCTGTTACTGAAACAAACCTTGCTGATAAGACTGCTATGCAAGAAACTGATACGGCTCATGCAGAGGAAATGATCGTACAGAACGCTGTTATACAAGAAGAAATGTCTGTTTTTGAAACAGAGGATGATGCTGTTAAGCTGGATTCTGTGGGAGTAGCTACAGAGGAAACAGCGGCTCTTACAAATGATGTCGTGGCAGAGGAGATGGTCACTGTTAACAGCATTGTGGGTGATATCATGCCGAGTGATATGACTGAGGAACGTCAAGTAACAACAGAAGAGACGATAACAGATTTATTAATGAATACGGTTACAAATGATCCATGCATTGGTGACAGAACACCAAGGATCAACACAGAAACATCAACAATTCTTGTAGATGCGACGGTTTGTGCAAAGACTGTAACACTGGAGAACACAGCGGAAGAAAGAGTCTTGACTGAAACAGACGTGTCGGCTGATAGTTCCATCTTTGCAGAAGATGACAATGTGATGATGATGGATAGTCGTGATTCTATTGATTCGGGTCCTGCCAGTTACGATGATGATGGCAATTCCATTGTGTCAGCTACGAAAGATGATGAGGTAAAGTTGCGGGAATGTTGCGTCGACTCTGCTGCGGCAGCGACCGTGGTGGAGACGAGTGAATTGGTTGATGAGGAGAAATCCAGTTCATCTGAATCTTGGCAAAGGATGGTGACTGCACTGTTTGTTCCACTGCATACCAGTACTCCACTGGATGAAAGTGAAGAGTTATGTCCCGTGAAAACTGAGGATGCTTTTGATGGAGACAGAACTACGCAAGAGCCTTCGAAGGGCTGCCATCCCTCTGGAGTTTGCATGCGTGAGCACAGCTGGAAAGTGGCTGAAAGCATTTGTTCCGTGACTGGATTTATTCATCCGGATAGTTCTACATTGATTGCAGGTGATCGGAGTGAAGACCGTATTGTCTTTCATGCAAGTGAAGTGTCGGGGTATGCTGATGAAACAAGTGAACAGAGACCAAGAGATGACCAGCAGCCACTGGTCTGTGCAGAGCTGCAGGAGATTGGAGCTGCTGTAGCGTCTGAAGAACGAGTTTCAGAGGATGCCAGGGAAGTTTTGACAGTGGACAAACAGTTCAGGAGAAATGCCATGGAGGATTTGATGGAAGCAGAAGAACAGATTCGAGAATATGGTAGTGTAGAGAAAATGCAAGTGGTTGCTGTTGTTGGTAATATAGAAATTGAACAGATTGTACAGGATTCAACCGGACAGTTGAGGAAAAATCGAGGAGAACAATCAGGAGATAATGCTGAATCAGTATATGAGGCTTCAGGAAATGGCAATGGCACGTTGGAGATGTTGGGCAATGATAGGTTTGTTCCAGAAGATGGAGTTGTTAAGCTAGAAACTGAGGATAACGTTCCAGAGGATGTTTCTGAGCTGGAGGATGTTGCTATGACACGGAATGTTGATGCCAGTGAACAGGAGTTTGCTGCTGAACTGGAGGTTGCTAGTCAACCATTGGGTGTTGTGGCTGAGCCAGAGATTGCTACTCAACCTGGAAATGCAACTGAGGTGGAGATTGCTACTCAGCCAGAGGGTCCTACTGACTTAGAAATTGCTACTCAACCTGGAGATGCAACTGACTTGGAAATTGCTACTCAACCAAAGGATGCTGCTGAGCTAGAGATTGCTTCTCAGTCAGAGGATGCTCTTGAGAAAGAAGCTGAAACCACAGAATGGGTTGAAGATGATGCTACTCAGGATATTATGGTAGAACTGAGTGAAAAGATGTCGGAGAATTCTGTCGAGGAGGAAATTGCGGAGAGTGAAACTCTTGAGTTGGTTAAACCTGAGCGAGATTTCTTAAAATACACTACCGAGATGGAAGTTTTAGAAGCTGATCATGAGATTCTAACTGATGCTTCAGGGATTGACTCTAAGAAATGTCAGGTTCAAGACTCTGGGGCTGAGGAATTTATAGAGACAGGTTCCAAACAGATTCCAAAAGGTGCTAGGAATGCAATGAAAAATGATGACAAGGTTCCAGAAGATGCTACTCAAGAAGTCTTTGGATTTGAGACCCCGGCTGCTGCAGAAGGCATTGGATTGGTTTCAGAAATCGTGGAACGTGCCCTTGAAGATTCTTCGGAGAAAATTAAGAGAGTTATTGAGCAGGCATTAGAGGATGCTATAACTAATGTGGTTGAAACTGCAGAAAAACTTACCAGAATCGAAAATAGTGGGATTTTACACGCTACTTGGCAGGATGAGCCTTTTTATGTCTCCGGTCAGATGGTAATAATAGAAAAACAGGCTGCAGAGGAAAATGTTCAGTGGCGAGAAACAGAAGTGGAAGAACCAGTAATAGGAGCTGTTTGTGGGGTTGTAGAAAACGACAAGGTGGTTTCTGCGATTGCCACAAAAGGAGAAAGTGAAGAATGTTTTCCGGACGAGATTATTACCTTGAAGGCAGAGACGGAGATTGGACAGCATCGTGAAACAGGTCAAGTGATAAGTCAACATTTCTTTGATGCTATTGAATTGTTATCTGTGGAGCAATCAGAGAGCATAATGGAAACTGGAGTCAGCGTTTCTGAAGAAGCTGTTCGAACAGTCTTAACTCAACTCTCTAAGGAAGGTGCAGAGACTGAGGCTATTTTTCCAGGAGAGAGGATTGTTGAAAATCGAAAAGAACCGTTAGAGGAAGTGGTACAGTCAGAATCTAGACTTGAAAAGGAAGAAACTGTGAAGAATCTTGACGTTCTGTTAGAGGATGTGGGACAGACAGAAGTTGGACTTGTCGAAGAAGAAACTCTGGAGAATCATAAAGAACTGTTAGAAGATGTGTTACCAACTATGTCTGAGGTCCCAGAGACACATGTTGCAAAGAATCATCAAAAACCATTAGAGGATATGTTGCAGATTGGGGCTGGACTTCCAGATGAAAGAGCTTATGTGAATTCCTTCGTGTTTTCGGAAGATGTGGTAGAGACTGAGGGTAGACTTGTAAAAGAAGGTTCCGAAGAACTTGTAGAAAGTGAAATTCTACTTTCAGGGGAATCCACTGCCAAGTTGTCTCTGGAGCAGCCTGGAATTATGGTTGAAGTCAGTCTAAAAACGTCACAGGACTATACTGAGGAAGTTGAACAGACTGTTGTTACCAACTGTTTGGATGAAGTTTCCGTGGAAAAGGTACAAAGTGCTTCAAAACTAGCTGATGAAGATAATATCAATGTGGTTAGGAATGAACATGCATATAAAGAAGTACATGATGCTGGTGCAGCTGAAGCCATGATACAAACTTCAGAGAAGGTTACTGAAGTAAAGGTTCTTGATGAAACCACCGAGATGTTCTCCGAAGATGTCAAATCTGGTGAATTATTGGAAACTGACGGAGGGACGTTTGTTGGAAGTGGAATTACTGGAGGCGAGGTAGTTACTGAACGTAAGAAATTAGATGAAGGCAAGGCTAAATCTACAGAAAGGATAAGTGATATAGGTTCTGTTAAGAGGGATTTGTTCATGATTTCAAGAGAAGTTGTCACAGAAACTTTGCCCAAAGCTTTATTTTCTGTAAGAACAGAGTCAGCAAAAGAGGGTGGATATCAGATGATAAGCTTTGGAAGTTTAAACCATCAAATGGCCTTGGGACATAAGGAGAGTGACAGCATTCCTCACGGTACATCGCTTATATCAGACAGAAATCTAAGTCAGATGCCACAGATCAGTGGGAAAGAGTATGAATCTCAAGGAACAGCTTTTGAGAATAATTACCAGAGTGCTTTGCTTCAGTGTGACAATTTTGCCAATGATGATGACAGCGTGAAGCAAGACACAGTTGAAGACGGACAGTTTGATGATGTAGATTCTGATGGAACAGAGGCGAGCTTTCAAGTGCCAAAGGTGAACAGTCTAAACACTGCTCCTTGCTCACGGTGGTCCCCGATTGTTTACAATTCACCAACTTGCCCTCCGTCCATTCTCGATGACTTTGACCGAATGCCATCTTCGCTAGTTTCATTTTCTCCTGCACTTGGTAGGCGGATGCCTGGTGTATCATCACCATTGCTACAACACTCGCCAGTTTTTTCTGACACAAGGAAACGGAAACGACCAATGGAACCAGAGTTTGGGTGGAAACGAAGCCGCATGGAACGTTCAGTCGGAATAGGGGAGCTTCCTTCCTCGTCGCCTCCCGTTTCCTTAAAGGAAATATCCTCTTCTAAAATAGAGTCATCGTCAACCCCTGAAACTGTAAAACATACAAACAAACCTAAGATATGGTCCAGCGAATTGTCAGATAGGAAACTGGATTCAGACTGTGGTCAACTGCAGCTGAGTTCCTGCAGTAACGAGATGAGGTCAAATGATGATACTTCTGTGAGAAAGACTGTTGAGGACGTATTGCTGGAGGCTGAACTGCTGAATAGCTCAAGGGTTGATGGTGGAGTTCAAGCAGAAAAGGCAGCGACAACAATGATAAGCCCAGATTTGGTAGAGAATGTGCAGAGAACACAAGAAGTCGTTGCTAACTTGGTTGTGGTGGAGCAGTTGAGGCTGGACAATGATATCCTGGAAAACAAGATTTATGGTTTGGTGAAAGAAAATGTTCCTGATGAAGATACAGGAGTAGTTTTCAAAGAAGAGATGAAGGATGGAACAGAAAGTTGTGTCCAACGGCTCTCTTGCATGGGTGACACAGATCCCATTATGGATAAATCGAAGATTGACATTGAGAATAATGAAATGGAACAGAACGAAAGCAGAGAGAGTCTGGAAAAGGAATTGTTTGTTGATGATGTGGCAAAGACCACCAGTGAAGAAATGACAATTGCGGAAGTGCAACAGGTGGCCTCGTGGACTAAACAACTTACAGCAGTTGCAGGCGAGTTGCAAGGTGCAGGAGAAGATGAAGCTTATGCTCATGAAAGCAAAGACCATGAACAGTTGGTTGAGGGATGTAACATGGTTAGCACTTATAACGATGCAGCTCCATTTGATGTGGGAACAGAGAAATGTCTCCCTCAAGTTCAACCGCAAGAGGTCGATGTTGTGGTGGAAAGAACTCGGAAAATTTCTGGTCAGACTGAAGAACCTTTGAATGAACAGAATGACGAATATCCTGGTGCAAGTGTACAGCTAGCAGGGAAATGCCACGATGCCAAAATTAGTGAGGAGACTGTTGGTCATGATGTAGATTTTGCACAATGCGAGAACGATAGTTTTATTGAAAGTGGTTGTGTTGCTGTTCACATGGATCGATCAGATGATCCAAGTTCTTTAGGTTTTGATGAGCCACCTGTCAACTGCAGATTAGATTCATTGGCTTGTGCTGTTGACTTAGAAGGTGAAGGACCTTCCACCAGCACACAGCTTGCCTATGAGGGAGATCGAGATAAGGAATTGCTGCCTCCTCCATCTTCACCACAATTTTCTATTGCCTGCACACAAGAGGATATCTTCGCTGAACCTCTGATCGATGATGATGATAAAGACAGAATGAACATGTCGTGTTCTCCCGTTCCTTTCAACGATTCAGATTTGCATTTGGCAAGTGTCGACTGTAATCCTGAGAAAGCATCTGACTTTGTCCTTTCTTCGTCCTTGCCTCTGACCGGATGCTCTTTGAATAGCGATGGAGTGAATTTGGACACAGATGCCGAAAGTCTTAATCTGTTTCTGGAAATGAGCCAAGATGTTTGCACTCAACCCAGATCGTCGCAATCAGATTACGCTGCAGCTGTGAAAAGCGAAAAAATCAGTAGCAATAAAGAAATGGACATTGTGTCAAGCAGTACATTAGCACAAGATAATGATTCAGAGAGAAAAGATGCTGAAGAGCAGAGGCATCTGCATGATACAGACATAAGAGAATTTAGTGATAATCATGACAACCTAGTACATGAAGGTGGCCATAGCATGGATGGTCAGTGTGAAGACAAGGACACAAGAAGTAGTGATGATGATTATTGTGCAGATGAATTGACTCATGTTGAAGACTGCTTCATGAATAATGACCAACCGGACGACGGTTGTGCTGCCACCATTAATCCGCAGAATGACGAAAGCATTGCTCCAGCATTCAATGATGAATGTTCCAATATAAATGCTGTTCTGCTAAGTGGGGTGCATCTTCGGAAAAAGAGCGATGATGAGAATAGTTTTGCTGATAGCAAACAGCTGAATGACCAAAACATTGCGTCTAGTGCTGGGATGCTGACAGGCGAACAGTGTAACATAAATACTGACACCGTTGAAGAAGATCTTTTATTGAATTGTGATGTTAGTCGCTTGTCTAGTCGGCCATTTGAAGAGCCTTCTCTCTCAACAGAAAACCAGAAATCAGATTGTGCAGGTCTAGCGGTACAAGACTTCTGTTCTGTTGACACAAGGACTGTTTTAACAGAAGAAATGGGGAGTTGGGATATGATAGTCACTGAATCCATTTCTCAGTTATCTACTTCAGAAAATATCTCTAAGCAGTCGTCTGCTCCGCTTTCTGACAATAACTCAAGAAATACAGCTATAAAGATTGAGGACGTTGTTCATTCAGACGATGTCAATGATGATGTTGTCTTGCCATCAGTGTCTTCTGTCGTAACAACTCTAACCACTGATTGGAATATTGATGATGATACACCAAATGTAGAGAGCAAAAACAATAGCCTAGTCGTTTGCAAGGAGGTTATTTGTGACAACAGATATAGCTTCGATGTTAGTGATACTCAGATAGATGTAGAATTTACTGATGATAAGGACATTTGGAAGGTTGAAGGATGGCAGCCTGAAAATGATGAGCCCGAGTCTTTGACCTGCATTTCAGTTAAAACCATAAACTTGGACGACTTCAATGTAATTTGCAAGGACGGTAAAGTTGCTGAATCTAGTGATGTGAACGTTTCTGATGAAACTAGTAACACGCACAGTAACTTTGAAACTGAAAGTACGCAGGATGTTAGTGCTTCTAAAGTGTATCATCAGAGCAGACGTGAGGAGTCTTTGACGGACTTGAACTTTGAGGGTACAGCTGGACATGTAATTCTTGCAGTGAATAAAGTGGAAGAAGGCTGCATGGATTTAAATGTAATCGATAATCGACAAAGGACTGTCATGGAAAAAGAGGAAATTGATGACAGGAACGAAGTCGAACTCTGTGATTCTGTGCAATGTGAAGAATCGTTTGGTGATTTGGATCTCAAGAACAGCGTTGCCGTGCAAAGTGAAACTCTTCCAAGTGTTGCCGATGTAAACAAAAGTGTTAATGGTTAGTAAAATATGTTTAACATTGTGGAATTTATTTATAAGTGTTTATGTTTAGTTATATTGTTCAGGTCTAAGGAATTTTTACTGTATGTACAAATTGTACATAATTTATTATGTCACTCTGAGACATGTTCTATAAAAAAAACTGTTGAGGTCCCAGTTTTTGTTTGCCTTCATAAAATCAAACTAATTAAAAATGATTTACTTATCTGGCTGTTAAATTACGTGTGACCTAGCAAATGAAGAATACTATATCAATAATCAGATTACATATATGAAGGATCCTGCAGTTTAAAGTGATTAAAGAAGGCTATTTTATAAGATTACATATAACCAGAAAAAACCTACAGTTTTGTACACTCTAATAATAGGATTACATTTAATCTCAAAACTGTATCCATCATTTTATAACTCATTGCTTGTATGATGTGATGCGATGTGTCATCCTTCTTTTCAATAAACGAATATATATATTTATCTATTTATATTACATTCATTGGTTACGTGTAGTTATTTTTTATAGAGATGGGTCAAAAACGATGTGGCAAAGTCCAGAGTATGAGATTTAAATGTCTTGCTTGCAGTCGGTTGATAATATTCTGCGTTTATTTTTTATTCTATGACGGTTGTCCTGAATTAACTGTTACATGTGTTGATTTGCCACCTTGTGCTGTCAGTTCTTTGAACTCTAGCGACCATCATGACGAAGCTTCTCAATTTCTCTCTCGTCTGCCAAATTCATTCCAGTTGTTTCGTGTATCTCATCCATCCATTTTGTTGTTGTTGATTTGTAGAAACCTTATTTGTCAGATCTGCATCCCCAGATTTTGATGTTGCCTTACCAATGACCACAGGTGACTCATCTTCAGATGAAAGCACTGATCAAGAGGAGCAGGAAGAGGATGAAGATGATGAAGATAACGAAAAGGTTGCTTATGAAGACGATGAAGATAATAAAAAGGTTGCTGATGAAGATAATGAGGATAATGAAAAGGTCACTGATGAAGGTGATAGGGGTAATGAAAAGGTTGCTGTTGACGATGATGAGGATGATGAAAAGGTTGCCGATGAAGATGAGGAGGATAACGAAAAGGTCACTTATGAGACGGATAGGGCTAACGAAAAGGTTGCTGATGAAGATGATAAGGATAATGAAAAGGTTGCTGATGAAGATGATGCGGATAATGAAAAGGTTGCTGATGGAGATGATGAGGATAATGAAAAGGTTGCTGATGGAGATGATGAGGATAATGGTGATGTTGTTGATGGAGAAGGCTCAAGGAGCTCATCACCTGATATCTTCAGCTGTGCTGCAGAACATCAGCCTTGCACAGAAATTGTAGCTGAAGTCATGGATCCACCAGCGTTTGATGACAGCATAGATGACTTCAGTCCACCGAAGGTTGACCTTTCATGCATTGATTCCGATCGTGACGAACCAATTGTCATAGGGCTGCAGACACCAGATGGTGATTCATCGTGTGAAGTCTTTTCTGACCTGTGCCGCAAACGATTTGAATTAGCAGCAGAAACGCACAACAGTGAAGTCCTTTCGAGGAAACGTATGCTCTCAGATCGTGAAAATGGTTTTGCAGATTCAAAGAGAATGAGAAACGAAAATAGCCCAGTTTTTATTGAAGCAGAGAAAGTCACCATGAGTGATTCGCAGTTGCCTGAAACTCAATCTTCGTTTATTCCTTCTTCAATCGTTAGCAATGATTTTTCTGGATCCACTGAGAGTTCTGCTAACTTGTATTCGCAGAGCTTGTTCTCACAGGACCAAGAACCAAGTGTTTCAAAAGGTCAGTTCCTACATTCAGGTGTTTTCTTCATTTCAGCTGTTATGCTACAAAAAACTGTTTTTGGGGCATCTTCTTTGGGATGTAATTAATGTGTATAAGTGACTTATCAAAATTATTTATAGTTTACTTTTTAATGAGGAGCAGATCTTGTGCCTACTTTTATTTCAAATTTAACTTTTGCTGTGAATATTTTTCTGTACATTTGAGTTGTTTTTATGATTAATTCTTTTAGTCACCAAGCATGAAAGTCGAAGGAGAAGCAATGTCGTGAGTGGAGTTCTGCAGAAGATAAAAGCGAAATTAGACACAAAGGCCAAAGAGATAGACATCATCGAATTGGAGACAAGAAGTTCTTCTCCGGAACTGGTTGAAGTCGGAAGAAAGTCGTCTGTGACTCCAGCCTCCGATGGTAGCGAAGTCAACAGCTCGAAGGAAAAGTCCATTTTTCAAAGGTTGTCACATCATTTGACTTTGTAAAAATGTGGAACAGTTTTGTTCCCAAATGTCCTCTGTCTTACAGCACATGATGATCAGTTGTTGATACTTGCCATACATTTACTTTTGGAACTAACTGGTCTCAAGCTATATGGATCATCACAATTGTTTCTGGGCTAGTCTGTAGCAAAGATTTATTGTCAAAGCAAAGCTCATGAAGCATACTAAAAGTGAGAGCTTTCCTTTTGGTAAGAGTGACCGTTATGCATGATGCTGATGAAAATAAGTGTCAACGATTACTAGGCTTCTCTTTAAAATATGTGATTTCTTTGTCTGCTTAATTTTTCTTCAGCTACTCTGCAATTGTAAAAGAACTAAAGACAATTTTCCACAACGATCTGCCAGGCATCAAAAGCCAGCGCTTGATGTCTTGGAAGTAAGTCTTTACTGTTTGATAGACTCTCAGTGTTCATGAGTTCTGTTAGAGATGAATAGAGTACATGATCAGGTCATTATGTTATTTGCTTAGTACAATTTCTGTTGATAAAGAGCGTTCGACACTGTATGGCACTCCACCCTCGCCACCAAAATGTCCTCCCTTCCTCTTCCTGACCACATCTACAATTGGCTGCTGAACTTTCTTCACAATCGGAGACATGTCACCAGGTTCCAGGGAAAAACCTCTTCCGTCGCCTACATGAAAATTCTCGGGGTCAAGATCCAGAGTGATCTTCGAGTTACCCCCAACCCCGCCCCCATATTGACAGACTTATTGGCGATTGCTCCAGCACCTTCCATGCTCTTAGGGTCCTCCGATCACATGGTCTGCCACCGTCCTCGCTCTCCCTGGTTGCGTTTTCCTCCCCTGTCGGCCGCCTTACCTACGCCATTCCAGCTTGGTGGGGTTATGCCTCTGCTCAAGAGGTCAAAACTCGAGTCGCTCCTTAACCGAGCTCGGAGAGCAGGTTACCTCCCTCCTTCAACCCCATCCTTGCTGGCCATGGCTGAGGCTGCCGACACTCGGCTCCT
>JAQFXW010003655.1:0-11717 GCA_034693945.1 Dendrobaena attemsi
TATGGTTACTTATGATGTCTGTAAAATTTCAGACAAATTCTAAAAGTTTTGAGGGAGTTATGACACTATGTCTAGGGTTCTACTTTTTATCCGGACACAGTGTATACGTCATGCACCATCTATCTGAGAATATCTATGCTGTATACGATATATCAGTATATATAGCGTTTACGTCACATGTATATATCATACATGTACTATATGTGTATTTAGGTACAGTATTTACATTGAACGTTTTTGATCCATCAAAAGCAGTGGGTGACGTCACTAAAAGTTGAATAACTTTTGTTTTGTTTGAAATATTTTTGTGAAATTTAGCAATTATATGTAAATATGAACTGCTTTTCAGCCTGTGACATTTTATTTAAACTTTCCTACTTTTGACCGAAATATTAAGACAAAACGTATAGGGGTTACTTTTTTGGGTTCACCCTGCATATACATGCATGTTATAAGACGAAAATATACCATACGGAAATGCTATAGCATTCCATAACACATGTATGCCAAACCATGCATATACCACACATATTGTATGTGTATACTATACTATATGCATAGATAGAAAAAGACACCAAATAATTATGTCCATACCTTTTGTAGGCATTGTGGTACCAGATGGATAAAGACGAGGCGGAACCTGTTTCTCTGCGTTTCAACAGGAACAGCACAAAGTATAAAACCTGTGTAGCCTACTGTACAGCTGCAGTCTTTTTTCGTCGAAGATTCCGCTGAAGTTGAACACACTATAGAGATAGATGAGTCCTACAACTGTACAGCCCTATAATCACCACGTGACCTCTGATAATTATATTCACAGCATGCAGAGATCAACATCGGTGATCGATGTATGGGATATCCGTTGAATTCCAAAGATCTTATATTTGTAAGATGATTCATGAAACGTTGATCTGTCTCTTTAACATTGCCTCATCGCTCAACTTTCCAAGGTCAAGGACGGCTTCGACTCATCCATGGCTGCAGGACAACGAAAATCCACTCCATTCGTGAAAAATGGTCAAAAGATCTCTGCAACATCAAAAGCAAAAAATTCCAAAATTAGATAAATGATTCAATATAATCCAGTTATTCACGAAGTGAGGTTAAGTTTTTAATATTACGTTATAAAAGTCGTAGACAGAAGAAGCCGATTTGAGAATGGGTTCCGCCAAAACTTCTGACGACCTTCTTTTAGTCATTCGTCATGTTTTGTTTTACTGACGCTACCAAAATCTCGGACAGGCCTAACCTTCGCTTACTTTCACCAGAAAACATTTTTCTTAATAATTTCGGGGTGTATTTACATTAAAAAATACACTGCAGAAATTATTGGAGGTTTGGAACGGGTAAACACCCCCTAAATACGCCTTTGGTCATATACACGTGGGCTTGGTGTAATTGCGCAATTTTTATTACCTGCAATTTCGAGACTCTGATGCAGCAAACCGAATTTGCATATTCACAGCCATTCTCTTCTATAGAATTATTATATAGCAGAGATCAATAAGGCGATAGGAGTGTATATATATATATATCTTTGACTTACATGCGTGTATACCTGCAGCTGCTGCTATAGACAAATATATCAATTACTAATAATCAAGTCTTATTGTTCAGTACACTTGAAATAGAAGACGGTTGTTTACGATGGCATACGTGTAAACCTTATACATGTTAGGTTCACTATACTATTTGACTATATCTAGACAATCGATTAAACTGACCCCTGAGAAATTTAATTGAAATTCCAATGGCTATAGCTAACATCTCACGTGTCTCGTGATGCGGTCTAGGCCTATGTAGGCTTAATTTATGTGCTCCTGCAGCGTTAGCATACAATAAACAAACTATAGGCCTACTTCGCAATTGCTACCTGTTTGATCAGCTATTGTCTTTGATTGTGCTATATATAGGCCTATATGATGTACCTGCATCTACATGTGAGAAAAGTGTCTCTATATTATAGTGAATATTTTTCTCACGCACAAATACGTAAATTTTTATCTTGTGCATATATAAAACGTGCAGCTTATGCAGAGCAGCGGTATGAATTGTTGTGATGATTGCAATTATGCAAATAATTGAGTAACATCTAATTAGGATTTACACTGACAAAAAGAGATGTAACCAAAATAGTATGCATCATGCGTGGCGGCACGTGCCCTTTCGAACATGCATATTCTATCATGCATAAACATGAAATTCTACCCTCCTCAACTTGTACTTTTTTCCGTATCCTATGGTTATGACACTTTAATCTCATTATTATACTTACGTTCACTATAGTTCAGTCTTTTTCAGTCTCACAAAAGTTTTGTTGGACACATCATATAAAAATTCAGTTGCAAAATATCAATGCAGCAAATTAGGCGTTCTACTTTCTCATGAATGCATATCCTCTTATCTTCTCTCCCACTCAGGTACCTTCTACTGCAATAGAAGTCCAATGTTCCAAAGGCAAAATCGCAGCACACCTCCTAGGCGCTATAGAAGTCAAATCTTTGTTTGCTTCATGCGTCTTACCGCAATGATTTGCCCCGAGAGTGCTTATAATAGGCTTGAGCGCGTAATCCAGCCGAGAGAGAGCGATGTATCGATGGTCTACGAAGAAGAATTCGTCGATAAGGAAATCTGAGCCGAGGTCAATCTTAAATCCTTTGAGGATGTCTCCTCCGATCTTCACCTGATCATCTGATAAGCAGCGCCAGGCGGACTGCTGCAGCCTAGGATTGCCCAGCGCTCGATGCAATGGCAGACGACGGTCATCGATCTCCGACGATCCTTACACGAACGCTTTGATTGACAGAGACGTCGCCAATGCACGGCTGCAGACGACGAATGACAGCGACGATGGGCGTGTTCAGTTGCTCTCGGCCACGCCCATGCGGCGCGCGCACTTTGATCGGAGCAGATGAGGCGTGGTACGGAGTCAGAGAAACGGCAGTGGAGCGTGGTGATCGTTGGAGACGATGGAGGAGAAGGGATGGACGGAAAGAAGAAAGGAGGCATGAAACGAACGATGCATGGAACGATTAAATGGAAAATGGAAGCTGTACGTATACCGGCGACTATTTCGGACCAGCAGACTTTTATTGCGTTTAAGGAGCCGCATAAACAACGAGAAAAGACTTGAAGCATGGCTATATATAGAAGCACTTCTTGGGCTCCACAGTCTATCGCACAATTCAAAGACACATCAACCACAAACTGTCTCTGCTTGCATCGTCTTATCCAACTGATCTCCTCAATTTTGACCTGATTGTAGTTTGGTTTTAGCTCAATCGATTGCTAACTTGGTCGTTAAGATAATGGTGCTATAATAAAAGATACGAATTATCAGCCATTTTCATTGCGTCAATTGTTCATGTTATGAGTAAATGATTTTGTAAAAAGAAAAGTAAAGCTACATTTCTGCGCTTGGTTGCAGTCCAACAACGGGGGCTGCAGTGGTGCCCAGCGCTTGGCTTTATACAGTGAGCTTTATAAATCTTAGAGACTACTATTATGACGCAGTTGATTAGCCTCGCCCCCTTTCTTATCCATCAGCTTGGGACTGGCACAGCTGTAGCGTTACGCTATGTGTACACACGCATCTGTATACTCGTGCGGTAGACATTTGATACTAAGACCATGAAAGTGACTTCATACCGGTATATACCCACACTTCGATTACAAGGAATCCCACACAGGACTGAAAGGAGTAGCTTTATAAAAAAAAACTATTGCTGTTTACTTTTAATTTGCTGTTTTAATTGTTCTAGTATATCTCGTATAAAGAGAACAGCATGCATGCATCCAGACGCAACGATGCACGGAACTTAGTTTGATTGATCTGAATCTCCATCCAGCGGCGCAACCATTGTATATATAGGGAGCGCGAAAAATAATTAATCCAATCAATTGTCAAAATCATATAGGCGCACATGTTTTCACGGGTGGCGTGGGGTGAGAAACAAGAGTCACCCCACAATTTACTTTATGTTCCACTGCGTCACAACGCCTCACGTGCACCTACTAAGAAACATAAGTAATTATTGTTAACACTCTCGGTCCTTGATGTGTGGAAGGATGGAAATAAATTTAAAAAATCGAAATTAGTGTCAACATTTCAGATGGTAAATAACTTGAAATAATAACTGAGTGCGTTCCAACGACAAGTCACTTTTCCTATGGCCCTGTGTAATAATTTTATCACTGTTATTGAGAGTCGAGTCTTGGTCTTGCTTGAAAACCAAGATCAAGACTGTTGGTCTCGAGACCAAGACTTATGGTCTTAAGACCAACACGGTTGGTCTTAAGACGAAGACCAACTAAAGCAGACTTCTAAAAGCGAACTCGAGTGCACTCGAAACCAAGTCTCGTCTCTCGAGAACAACAAAACAGTTTTTTGTCTATCCTTCAATCTGTGCCTCGGTCCCTCGATCCGTTTCTCTGTCTCTGTCTCTCTGTCTCTGTCTCTGTCTCTGTCTCTGGCTCTCTCTCTCTGGCTCTGTCTCTGTCTGTCTGTCTGTCTGTCTGTCTGTCTCTGTAAGTCTCCCTTCACCTTGTCCGTTGCGCGCTTTCTCTCTCTGTATCTCTGTTTCTCTCTGTTCGTCTTTGTCTTTGTCTCTCTGTCTGTCTTTCACTCTCACTCTCTTACTCTCTGGCTGTCTGTCTATAGATGTCTGTTTCTCTGTGCCTGTTTCTCTGGCTGTTTGTCTACATGTCTGTGTCTCTCTGTCTCTGTCTGTCATTGGGTCTGTCTGTCTGTCTCTGCGTATGTCTCAATCTGTCTCTCTTTCTGTCTGTCTCTGTCTGTCTTACTGACTGTTTCTGTCTCTCTGTCTCTCTGTCGACGCTTACTATAAATTCTGTCTGTTTCTTCTTCCATCTCTGTATCCGTGTGTTTCTGTCGTTGTCCGTCTCTGTCTGTGTCGCTGTCTTCAGAGTCTTATAATCATCTTGGGGTCGTGTGCGTCTGAGTTCGTAACCCCTTCTTAAGATGCAATCAGTAGGGGTACGGCGCTGGGGTTGACAATGGGGGTTGTGTAAGAATAATCTGCCTAGTTGTTTGCTCTTAAGTGTCTTGAAGGGTGTCATAAGAGCAGAGTAAACAGGGCAATAATCGGGTCACGAGCAAGATCAAAGGAATCGGGGCTTAATGGTAGAGGAGCAGTGGGGCCGGGGCGTCCTCCTAAGAGGACCCACTCCCTCGGACGGAGAGCATACGACAGCCGCCGACTGGGGCGCTGAAGCTTTCTATAGGGCCTCGAGGAGAGGGTCGAGAAAACACGACCCCCTGTTACGTGTATAATACCCTGCGGTCGAGTCTCGAGTGGGTCTCGTGCCCGGATCAGAGGAATTTCTCAACAGCAGCCATGCATTCAGAGGAGGAAGGCGTCTTCGTCCACCTACTTACTCGCTTGTACACCTGCATACTTATCAATCTACTATTGGTCAGTACCTAGGCCTACTTGCATACCTATACGTATACTTACCTACCTACTAACTTACATGTGTATCTATATATATAATAAGCTAATAGATGGATAGTTGTTCAATGACACTATTTGCCTATATATCTATATATGCAATAGCCCACGCCCCTAGCGAGATCATCATCATCATCATCGTCATTATCATCGTCGTTATCGTCATCATCTTCATCATCATCATCATCATCATTGTCATCATCATCATCGTCGTGATCATCATCATTATCATCATCACTATCATCCTCGTCGTCGTCATCATCATAAAATATTCAAACATTCACTCAATCAACAAGAAACCTATAAATGAAACACTTATAGCTAAACTCATTCATAACAAAATCATTCACTCAAACTGTTTCTGATTGTTTATAAAGTAGATTTCTTGTTGAGATGGTTCTTTATCTTCTTCTAATTTTATTTTTGATGTATCCCAGTAAATTGATGGAATGTAATTAGTTAAGTTTGTCTCATTTCTGTTATTGCTTCATAAATTGCTTCATAAACTTGTGTGCCGCTTATTTGAGCACCCTTCTAGCGGGACCTGTCCCGTTGGGGTTTCCCTTTAGACGCTCAGCCGGGTTTTTGTTTAATATGTTTTATCTGTTGCAATGATTGTTTGTACTTTCGGCTATTGACTTACTAATAAATGGAATTTGAATTTGAATTTTGAAAAATTAATTTACGCTTGGACAATGGACATAATAATTAATTTTACATCGCATTCCCTGCACGACAAACCAACCGAGAATTCCATACAATTAAACTGTACCTTTTTGGCATTTTCTGTAATCACCTGGAGTTCTTCATCCAGATCTCCATTTGGCTCAATCACACATGGACAGACTCGGATTCAAAGTTTCAAATGTATAGCAGCCATTGGCTAATACATTCACTTCTAATATAATATCCAAGTGGCGAGTGTCCTCATAAGATACCTCTATACATGGACGCGGAAGGACACACGATCCCCTCTACAGCTCCGGACTCACATAATCGTCCCGGGAAAGTCGATTATAATTATGTATGCACCGTCAGCACTTTAAAATATTTCCAGAGTATATAAGAAAATATGTACAAATACCCGGAGAGTTTAACAAATGGACCTTCCCTTGAATTCGTCCATTCAGAATGAATACCTTTATGAAAGAAGAAAGATCGTCGTGATAATAATCCGTTAAAAAAAAATTAAATCCTCCTCTTAAGATGAATTCCTTAGATTCCAGTTCACATGAAATATACGCACGAAACTTCTGCAAGCGTCAAAGCGAACACAGCGCTACATAAAAAAGGGTCGTTAAACGTCATTCCTCTCTTTACACCTGGGACCCGAAAACAAACGAGCGATTAACGACCGTCGCTGCTAAATATATATCCTATGTGCGGGGCTATTGGAGAAAACCTTTTCCAATAATGAGCCCAGGTTGCCACGTTTGGACCCCATTCAGGTGAGAGGGAAAATGGGGGAAGAATAAGCGGATGACGAGTAACATTTCAGTGGCACTTTCGCCCCGTTCCAAAGACGGCCGGGGGGAATAAAATGCGGGTGGGGTGGGGTACTGTGATGGGGTGGGGATGACCAAGCAACACGTCCCTTGGTCAGAGGTTCGAATTAGGAGGGAGATAAATCTTTGGAGTGTCAACGGGTAGACGGAGCTCTGGTCGCCCGTCCTACCGAGGGGTAGTACGGCTCGTTGGGCGCGAATAGTGGCCCTGTCACGACTGACATTTGCACGGTCCCTTGAGCTTCACTGTCCTGTCAGATTAAAGCCCCAATGTCCCTTGCCCACATGCAGTAGACCCCGACTGTATTGTATATATGGGGCCCATGACCCTAATGATATAAGTATCAACCTCGTAAACGTATACCCTATACCGTGGGTAAACGAATAACAGTGTTACCATTAGAAGTAAGGTATATAGGGATATTGTCAAAGAGGTGGAGACTAATTGTCGTGAAACGATGCTATTGTTGTTAAGTCAAATCAGTAGAAACGATTTAGCAAAGAATTGCATGAAGTTACCATGAAGTACATATCCACATATCATGTTTCTATCGCTCACCCAAACCTTCCTCTTCAGGTCATCCACCCTTAGACAGGTTCAAGGGTCAAACTGCACTACTCCTCTCTGCAGTGCTATACTGCGTGGTTCTATTTAGGTGTGATATGGCAAAGTTCATTTGAGTCACCCTCCTGCTTTATCCAGGATTGAGACTGACACGATTTTCTTTTATTCTTTTACCAATGGTCTATTTTATAATGTCTGGTTATAGATGGTAATTGCAAATTCATATAGCGCCCTCTTAGCGAGACTCATCAGAGTCGTTCCCGACCTACATGCATGTATAGCACAATGACTCAATGATGGTCTTGAGGTCGCTTGCGGAAAGGAGAAGAGAAGCAGAGACAGTGACAGGTTCATATACAGGGTGAATCAAAAAAGTATCCACCTGCGTTTATCCTAAATACTTCGGTCAAAAGTAGGAATATTTAAATGGAATTTTTGCAGGCTAAAAGGCAATTCATATTTACACCTAAATGTAAAATTTAATTAAAATATTTCATACACAACAAAAGTTATTCAACTTTTAGTGACGTCACCCACTATTTTTGATGTCTCAGAAATCACCCTGCAGGATGAATTACAAAATTATCCATCTGCGGCCTGCGTCTTTTGCTAATATTTCGGTCAAAAGTAGGAATTTTTAAAATAAAACTTTATAGGCTAAAAGGCTCTTCATATTTACGTATAGCGGCCAAATTCTACCAAAATATTTCAAACACAACAAAGCTTAGTCAAGTTGTAGTGACGTCACCAACTGTTTTTTATCTTTAACAGTTTTTTCATGATATTTCCGCCAGATGTTAACATATCTTAATTAAATTTCACAGACTTGAAGGTAATTCATATGTACATGTAAGATCCAACTGTTAACAAAATATGTCACGCGCAACAATAGTTACAGCACTTTTAGTGAGTCCACCTACTGTATTCTGACGATTTAAAATGTGAAGCGCTACGAATGTTACAAGATAAAGTGCTGTAACTTTTGTTGCATTTTAAATATTTCAATAAAATATGGTCATTTTATGTAACTACGAACTGTCTTTAAGCCTGTAGAATTTCACTAAAAGATTTTTAATTTTTCCAGAAATATTAGCAAAATACTGTTTAACGTGATTGAACCCTCAAAACACAGTGGGCAACGTCACTAAAAGTTGAATAACTTTTGTTGTATTTGAAATATTGTTTCGAAATTTAGCAGTTACATGTAACTGTGAAATTTTATTTGAATATTCCTAATTTTTGACTGAAATATTAGGAAGAAACCTAGGGGTTACTTTTTTGGTTCACCCTGTATAGGAAACTTATTTCCAGGGAAGGTCATGTGATAGGTCCTTATAGGCAGCATATCCCCAGAAAAGGCCACGTGACACGTATCTACAGAAGAAGCTTATTCCCAGAGAAAGTAATGTGACAGGTTCCTCAGTTCATTCCCAGAGAAGGTCATGTGACAGGTTCCTATGGCAGCTTATTCGCAGAAAAGCCACGTATCTACACCGTGTCTAAAGAAAACTGTGCAAATCTGTTTCTGTCAGAACTTCGTCAAATTTCAACCAATATTAATAGCTTTTGGTAGGTAGCTGGCAAAATGGCTGAAATTTTATTAGATATATAAATTTTCCACCTCACTTGATTCGTATCACCGCACTACCTTGTTAAACATAAAAGTGCCAATTTTGTGTAAACAGGGTGATCTAAAACACTTTTCTTGCTAATATTTCGGTCAAAAGTATTCATTTGTAAATACAATTTAGCATACACAAAGGCAATTCATATTTACATGCAACTGTCAAATTTTGCCAAAATATTTCAAATAGAACAAAGGTTATTCAACTTTTAGTGACGCCACCCATGCATGCACTGTCTTTTTATATTTCGGATAACTTTTAACAGTTTTTTGATAGTCTTTCCACAAAACGTTAATATTTTTTTAATGACATTTCACAGACTTAAAGGTAATTAATATCTGCATATAATGACAAAAAAATGTCAAAATATTTCAAACGCGCAACAAAAGTTACAGCACTTTTAGTGAGCCCGATTCCCGTATATTCTGATGAATAAAAAATGTGTAACACAACAAACAGTACAAAATAATGTCTGGCGCAGAATTGTCTCGCGCCGATTTATCCCCGCGCCGAATTGTCTGCGCCGAATTGTCCGCGCCGAATTATCCCACGCCGAATTGTCCGGTCACCGTACAAGAATTAGGCCTGAGAAGAGAAACGAGGACACTTGTGCACTCAACATATTATTTTTAAATTTTGAATTAGCCTATATTTTCAACTCCGCTATATCCAATCCCTCAAATTAGTAACATAGATAAAAATTAATAACATAGTATTACAGGAAAACCCATCTTTGTAACAATGGACGTCGAATCCCTATACACTAACATCCCTACCAATTTAGGAATAGATTAGATTGGGTATATATGTGAATTTTATGCTTTAACATTGAAAAGTTGGTATAAACCTGAGAAGAGAAACGAGGACACTTGTGCACTCAACATATTATTTTGAAATTTTGAATTAGCCTATATTTTCAATTCCGCTATTTCCAAAAATGTGTTCGGGGTCAGGAACTGACCCCTAGTTCTTTTGTCGCTCTAAACAGAGAAAAATAGGGCGAAAAATTATAAATTTAGGGGTACTCAGAAGATTTTCATCGAAAAATACTAGTAATGGCACAAAAAAGGTCGTCAATTTCTTAAGACATACGTATGGAAAATCTTTTGCCTCAGACAGTTCCAATTCTTGATCCCCCAGTTCATTTTGGACAACTATAACGCTGATATTTTTTTATATGACCCAAGTACACAGTATCGTTAAACCTATACTATGTACCTGCCTGCCTTAAAACGGTGAACATATATACAAAACTGTAGGCCCTACAATACATAGCCTATATCCAAAATATAGAGGTAGTTACGAGTAGGCCTACATGTATAAAGAGGCTATTATTCCAAGACCACCAAAATATTTGCCCATTATCTTATCCAGAAATCTATTTTGAACATTGGCAATAGACTAGCATACAAGATCCGGAGAAGTGATTCTTAAGCGCATATTATAATGGCAGTCGAATTGCAATCTTCGAATGTCGTTATAGTCTGACAGATTAATTGTGAGAAAATTGTCCGAAAGTGGGCGCAAAATTGTCCGGTCGCCCCTTGGAAGGGGCGCGATTAGTCAACCACGAAAGTAGTCGTTTAGAAGGGAGACTGAACGAAGGTAATATCCGGTCCATGGCCATCTGAATCCATGCACTCAGCTATAAATGGACACGCTATTAACTACACATCCATGCACACAGACGCATAGGCAAACACACAAGCACACACACATGCAAGTATTACATTACTTGTAAACATTCACTCTCACATTACGTGTAGGCTAGACATTCTCTCACACGTATACATGTATTTGTAAACGCATACAAATGTGCACACGTGACATGTATCACATGCGCTTGCATGCATGGTGATATAAATAATATGGTCATGGCCCATAGAGACGTAATTAGAGACGTATTTCTTGAGCTTGCTGTTGGTCATTGTCAACAGCATCATCATTATTACCATCAGTCATCATCATCATTACCTGATAACTGCCCTTTTTACCCGTGCTGTGGTCGGGAGCACTTCTGAGTAGTCGCCTTGAATGTAAATTATTGTAACGCATGATTGAATAATAATAATCATCATCATCATCATCGTCATCGTAATCATCATCATCATCATCATCATCATCATCATCATCATCATTGTCGTCGTCATCATTACAACACCAACTAGCACATGGCCTACATCCAGCGCGTGTTTCTTTTTCTCAATCTCGGCATAATTATGCACCCATGTGGTCAGTCCATTCAGACTCTCGTTCTGCAGAAGCCTCTCTATATATGGCCGCGTCATTAAGTGACCTTACTAAACTGAACAATCTCGCAGTAGAGGTCGCTCTCGAGATCTCGTGTGACGCAAATCTCGTCTGATTTCTCGCGAGATTTAGAAGACGAGAAGAGCAGCAGAAACCAAATTGCGGTCGTCTGCTTTCAACAGCCGACCGTAAATTAACATTCTCCTTTCGATGTCCTTTCGATGTCAAACACGGAGGAGATCTCTTAATAAGGGAAATTCACAGACTATGCAACATGGCATGGAAAAGGGGACAGGCACCC
>JAQFXW010003656.1:0-11717 GCA_034693945.1 Dendrobaena attemsi
AATTTTATTAGTCCAAGTC
Organism: Dendrobaena attemsi; assembly: GCA_034693945.1. Taxonomy (NCBI): domain Eukaryota; kingdom Metazoa; phylum Annelida; class Clitellata; order Crassiclitellata; family Lumbricidae; genus Dendrobaena; species Dendrobaena attemsi. The sequence continues at coordinate 20 of JAQFXW010003656.1, forward strand.
GACGAAGTCGATCAAATAGATCGTAGATTTGTCAAAACGATCGAGTCGTAGACAGGTCGACGAAGTCGATCGTCGGCAGAGCCAAGTCGATCGTGGCATGACGACTATATCGACTACGGGGTATAAGCTTACTGGGTAGTGCACTTATTTTTTTCTCACTCAACATCGCATACTTACTTATTTATTTACTTTACCTTGCGAACAGTAACGAGTGGACGCGGATAGGCAGGTAACAAAAGCGAAAATAAATATAACTTTATAAAATTTATAATAATAATTATTATACACGGAATACTTCGATAATAAATTACAGATTTGATTGACTTTACTATTTTCCAAGGTTTCCCTCTGGCGACTCGGAACAATCGAATTCTTGTAGTCGCTTTATTTCTGCTGAGTAAGCAAGATTTTTCGACGAGTCATCAAATTCCGGTTAACTGCGAGATAACAGGCCTACACCAGACAATTTATAATTATAGACTTATAAAAGGGGCCATGTGCGTCACTAGGAAACAGTTTACTGAGTTCATTTGGATATCTTGACTCGAAGAAACCTGTGGTTTAGATAGTTATTTTAACAGTTTATTTTCTAGACAGATTTGACGGTATGTTTGCCACGCATTAAGAGTTTCTGTGGGGAGATTTTAAAGTGTAACTCGCGACTGGTTAGCCTATCTTGACTTCTGTTGAGCTTCAAGACTTTGAAATTGTTGTAGTGTACATCGAATTCACAGTCAACGTAGTGATTAGGGGCCGTTCACATATTATATAACGCTCAAGGGGTAGGTTGGTGGGTTCCTGTTTTGTTGGCGTTATATTGTGTAGGGTAGGGGGGTAGGTTGAAGGTTTCGTTATTTAACAAACTTTTTCAGCCAATGCTATTTTGTCGTTTTTATAATTATAACAATTTCCTGTGCTCTTAAATTCAATTCTGTGTGATTTGGTTTTCTTGGGGTTTAAATTTAAATTAATTCACTTGAAATAATTATTTCTGTAGGTATTATCAAGATGTTTGGTTTAATTTTCTATTGTATGCATAAATAGTTTTAGTTTATTAATCTTATCATACCGCTATCAAATATGTCGGTTGTAGTCCTTTTAATGTGCTTATAGACTGGGGTTGGGGTTGGTAGCATATTTGTTATATAATATAGGGGTGGGTGGGTCACAGCTGCTGTTATATAACGTTATTAGGGGTAAGGGGTGGGTCGAAAATTGAGATTTCAGGCGTTATATAATATGTGAACGGCTCCTTAGCTGGAAAGGAGAAGCGACGGAAATGTCGATCAGTTCAGTTCGGCTGCAGTTGGAACTCGAGTGGAGAGAGAGACTGACTGACCGAGGATCTGCGGATGTCTATTCGTCCGATTGAGGAGCAGACGGTCAAAGCCTCAGCGATTAGACGACGACGACGCTTCGTGCGGACGATCGAACGAGTGAGAGAGGAGAGACGACGAATGCAGAGTCCGACGAGTGAAAGGTGGAAAATCAGGTGAGTAAGATGGACGACTAAGTGGAGCTAATACCTGGGACTCGGGGTAAGTTAGGTAGAGAGCCTGTTGCATGAACTAATACTTAGGATCAGGTAACTAAGTAAGATAGTTATGGAATTATTTGTGCTATGAGTTGAATAGGATAAAGCCTATAGATCTATATGTCAAGGTCTCTCTGTCAGCTTCGTCTCTCCGCCCACTTCGCTTCCTTACTCGATCTGCTTGTCTTGTGCCTCGTGCTCGGACTACTTTTGCTCAAACTCGTGCTTTTGCTATAGCTGGCCCCTCCTTGTGGAATGGTCTTCCTCCTGCACTTCGTTCCACTCTGCTCTCTGTCTCTCTTCCTGCTGCTGTTCGCACCTTGAAGTCTCATCTTTTCCTCGGAGTCCTAAAGCCGGAAGCGTTTCTGAGTAGACTTTGAAGATGCGCTATATAAAAGTTCCGAAACAATACAGTACAATAAGCCTAAATCGTGCCGGAATAAGCTAAATCCGAGTACAGATTTGTCTAAGGAAAACTTTGGAATAATTGATTTTTATTATTTCTATCAGCAAGTCTTATTATGGAGGACATTGGCTGAATGCAGGAATAGACGAAGGATGACACTCGATGTCACCTTCAAATGTCTACTCTATCATCTTACATGTAGGCCTACTTGAGAATGCAAAATCAATGAAAGATTGGTTTGCTAATTAACTCGTGATATAATGACTGTATGCTTAATCACTAATTGGTGTCATTCTGGTCTCCGATCCTCAATTAGATCGCCTGATCAGATAACAAAATCAGTGACGATGTAATATGAACGAGAGAAAGAAGACACGCTAATTCGTCTTCCAATTAATTCCTTCGTTTGTTCATTCGTCTATTCGATAATCCATCCATGCAGTTGAATTAAACTCCTCCTCTTGTTATAATTTTTGAATGGATGTAATTCCATCCATTCATCAACCAATCCACACGATCCATCCATCTATCTATTTATCTATTCACTCATCTATCCATCCATCTATCGATCCATCTACTTATTCAGTCAATCTATTCATTCTTCCATCCTTCCATCCATCTATCCATCCATCTATCCATTCAGTCGATCCCTTAATATCTTCCATCCATCGACATACCGTATTATATATCCCATTCAATCCCAAACTCCCACAACAGTCTTTGGTTCTTTATCACGTGCTCGGTGGTTCTTTTTGCAGCTGTGTATCGTGGAAGTCTGAACCTGGATTTATCGAGTGATTGCGAAGATTGTAGGACGTGTCTGGCATAGAACAGCGACCACCTGTTAAAGCGCAATTCGTCTTATATCAGAGTAATTGAGGATGAACTAACTGGCTGATGTAGTGACGCCATGAGTCATCGTTGCCTTAGTAACCTGATGCAGTGTACTAGTCAACGTTGTCTTCAGAGACAATGAAACCCTATCTGACCCACACCCCAACTACCATCTCTTTCGTCGGTGCTGCCCTTGCCATGCAGACGATCCTCAGAGGAGTGGCCACCGTTCATCATCGTCATCATCTACACCAGCAGCAGCAGCAGCAGCAGCAGCATCCACCGGAAGAGACTGAACAGATGCCGGCGTTTAATGCCACTCCTCTCTGTCCGATCGTCTGCGCCTGTGGCTTCCAACCGAGTCCCTTCACCGGAAAAGTTTCCTACTCTACAAACTGCTCCGATCGCGGTCTGAACTCACTTCCGGTCAACATCTCAGAGAGAACGGAAGTCATCCATCTGTCCGGAAATCCACTTCCGGTGCACGCCCTGCAGTCCGCCTTACGAGATCTCGTCTCCGTGAGAGAATTGATCGTCACGAGATGTCGCCTACATTCCATCAGCAATCTGATTCCTCGGTCACTGGAGGAGGAGGAGGAGGAGGAGGAGCCGGAGGGGGAGGGCGATCGTCGGTCGTTGACGTCACTCGATGCGAGTGAAAACGAATTGTCTTATCTGGAGAAGGGAAGTTTCGTCGGATTGGAACGACTGAGATATCTACGATTGGCAGATAACAAGATCGAATCGATTCACTCGGATGCATTTGCTGCACTCGCTGACCTCGACGTCTTGGATCTCGGTCACAATCGCATCTCATCCATCGACGAACGATGGATCTGCCATCTGATCAATCTGACCGTCCTTAACCTCACCAACAACTTCGTCCATGTCATCGTCGACCGGACCTTCCGCTGCGCCTCGAACCTCGTCAGTCTCGACCTCGGATCCAACCGGATCGCCAGCGTCCAGGACTTGTCCTTCGAAGGACTCGATCGATTGAGTCGTCTGGTTCTAGTCGACAACGCTCTTGCAACGGTTCCAGTCTCTGCCCTCCGACGACTCTCATCCATCGAGATGTGGGACCTCAGCGGAAACGATTTTCAGGCCGTGCAGACGGATGACTTCCGGGATCTCGAGGTGAGGACGATTCGACTGAACCGGATGAAGAACCTCAGACTCGTCGAGTGCCACTCCTTCGTCAATCTCACCCTTCTGACGGACTTCGAACTGACTGGAAATCCGAGACTCAAGTACATCGACGCAGAGGCCTTCGATGGACTTCCAAACCTCCGGCGACTCAGCGTCCATTGCAACGGACTGGAGACGCTGGAGCGAGAACTCGTCTCGAACCTGAAACACTTGGAAGCTGTAGACGTCCATTCAAACCCACTGCATTGCGACTGTGTCCTTCACTGGCTCTACGAAATATCATCAGCCGACAGCTCCACACATCCCCCTCCTCCACCACCTCCTCCTCCTTCCCTTCATGCTCCTAAACCCTTCGCATCCAAGGACCGTCTTTCCATTCCTCGCCTTTTAAACCCGGACCTATCGACCTGTAGGTCACCGCCTGTCCTTCGTGGGATGGCCCTGTCCAGTGGGGCCCTGCAGGGTCTGCCGACGACCTGTGGGCCTCGTGTCCTGCCCATATTCGCTCGAGAGGCCGTCGTCTCCGTCTCTGAATCCCTTAGGGTCCACTGCCGAGCAGTCGGTATCCCACGACCTAACGTCACGTGGCTCGTGCCTGAAGCTGTTCGTACATCGACCGACACACAAGTGCGTCTCCTCCTTTTGTTGTTTCACATTCTGAATCGATGTAATCTAGTGTGACATAATTTTCCCATGTTATAATTTATTATATGAGGAAAAGATTTTATTTTCAAATGTAGCTTACTTTGCAACTCGAGTAAGAGTTTAAATTCTATCAGAATCGTCTTTAGCAAAAGCAGTTTGATTGCATGATCGACCACTAGATCCACAGAGAGGCGTTAATCAAGCCAGAAGGAGATTATGCAGATTGAAAGCATATAATATGAATTGCATTTGTCTCAGATCAATTGTCATTATTGTCTACATAGCTTCTTAGTACTCCCTTTACATCAATAGCCCATTCAAATGATTCAATGTATTCAATTGAAATATATATATATGTATATTTCAATTGAATATATGACTTAAACATAGCCTACTCAGTTTAATTATGTATTTAATTGTTGTTCTGTTTAATCGTTTGACCTTTCTTCGACCCAATCATCCAGGGTCATTGTTCAATGCCTTTTGTATAGAAAAATCTATGCAATGAAATATCGCCTTCATCGTTTGTGTCGCTTCTCACATGAACACGATTGTCGAATGATACCTTAATAAAAGGGCGCTACATAAGTAGACCAGAGTTGTAATTAGTTGTAATTAGGTTAAACTTATTAACGCAATGGGGCTCCCATACTGTAAGTGAATAGGGGTTGTTCGGTTGGCCTAGCATGGTGGGTGACTGATCGGGTTAGTTCCCTTGCATGGAATTGTCGTTGGGTGGTGTTTGTGGAGTGTGGTGGTAGCACTGAGTAATACGCAAGACCTTCTATAGAGGCATATTGAGGTTGGTGATTACAGCTGCCACTATATCAGTTGTATTACACTGTGCACAAGACATTAGAACAAGAAAGCATCATAAAAGACAGACGATTGGCTACGACCAATTATAGATGAGACTTTTGAGACAGCTGCTGCTTCGGGATAGACTATATAGAAGAGAATGATGTGCACTGGGGATCCGATGCGAAGAATACAGCAGTCAGTGTTCATATGAATCGCCTTAAATACGAATAAAGAGACTACACCTGTTACTGACCCTCTCTGAGCAAAGATGCCCAGACACGGAACCATATGACACGGCGTCTCTTATGTAGAGCAGTGGGATCCCAGGACGATCGAACCATTGACCTCCTGGAACTCGATCTCGGACCACCACGGACTTTTCTCATTGATTACCCTCTTGACTTTACGCAGCACTCGTGAATTAGCTGGTGCTCAGCGCTTAGGTTTTCAGAGCGCTTTAGAAGTGTCGAGTTTACGATTACGATTAGGGCCTACTCTCTGCGTTATAGCCTTACAGGCCAAGCGCTCTATCCTTTCGACTACCGTACCACAAAAGGGCGATTGGTATAATGGATAACACACCGGATAGGAGAATATAAAGGCGAACACTTTCTTTCGCCAGGCGGCGTTAAAAATTATGCGCTTCAGCGTGGCATCCGATAGCGCACAGGAACAGTTCTTACTACGTGATGCGCTATATAAATCCTTAAATACAACGCAGTTCGTGCGGAGGTAAAAGGAAGCGTCATTGCTCTGCGGCGAATGAAGTGAGATGGTTTTATAAGATGTCGTATTTTATGCAGTGTACACTGTAGCTCATAATATCGTGCATGCGCCTGAAAGAGTGCGAAGTAATAAAAGATAAGGGAATAAAATCGTTGCCTCTTCTTCTTCGATCGGCCTTTATCCGACACAAAACAAGACGGATCTGTTGGGTATACTTTTAAGCAAGCATCCAATTATATCGACGACCGCATCAGAGACGATTTCATCGAATGGATTATTATGATGGCGGTCACTTCATAAAAGGATTCGACCGACTCTACTTTATAAAGACTGAGTAGACGCGCGATGTCAAAGAAAGTCAATCTTCCGTTGACATTTTAATTACGCTTAGATTATGATCGATGTCCCACATCTAATTCAGTTGGGAAAGGAAAACGGACAATGGCAATGTCATCAACTGTGTCATCAAGATCTCAGCATATAATTATTGTCTATTATCAAGACTGTTGCAAGCTATAGCTGCATATTATATCAACGTAACACGTGAGCATCTCATGGGTCGTCTGTCGGTTTAAATACAAGTAAACGACGATCATCATAAATATTACTATGAGAGTAACCGCCTCTCTTCGTTCGAACTCTGTTACGAGTGAAGACGTTCTTATAACGAGCATTCTCTAGCTGTGTCTCATTTAATCTGATAGTTACAAAGAAAGTCCAATCTCAGGTTTAGTGACAAAACATTAATTTCTTTTTCATCTGACATAAATTCTTCTTAATCCTCTTCTTCCTCACTCTTCTTCTTACTCTTCTGCTTCCTCCACTCTCATCCTCTGGCCAATCCTCTGATTTCTCTTCCCTCCCTTGATCCTCTAACAACTCCTCTTTCTTCTCTACTGCTTCTTCCTCTAATCATCTGACCATTACTCTTCCTCTTCTGCTTCCTCCTCCATCCCATCCTCTTCTGACCACTCCTCTTTCTTCTCTGTTTCTTCTTCCTCTAATCATCCGACCACTACTCTTCCTCCTTCTTTTCTACCTTTTCATATATAACCATTTAGTTCTGTCTGCCTTGCCTCACTCTGCTTTGCATATCGCCCTAGGTTGACGTCGCTGGGGTCCTGACCTTAGACTCAATTACTGCTGAACACCAGGGCATCTACACGTGCGTGGGAGCCAGTGCAACGAACAGCGACTCTCGGACGCTGTCTCTGCGCGTCCGAGCCCTGTCGACGGTCGTAGTGGTGCTACGGGTGACGTCTAGCACCCTGACGGTCACGTGGCGAGGGGTCGACCACAGGAGGGATCACCTCATCACGTGCAGCAGCAGCAGCAGCCGACGAAGTCAGGGCACAGCTGAGGGTCCAATAAACGACTCGGACCCCGTTCGATTCCCAGTCAAGCCCTACATGCGAGCGTACACGATCGGCGACCTTCAGCCGGACACCAACTACGATGTTTGCATTAGCGTTCGTCGACCCCACGGTCAGGACTTCGTTGCCCTCAACTGTACGAAGGTCACGACCCGTCAAAGGGGTTTCGCCGAATCTGGTCTTCGCAGCCACGCATCGTCGGTGATCGGCGGTGGACTGGCCCTCCTCCTCGGCCTCGCCTGCATCGTAGGCCTGGCTGCGATCGGCGCTCGAAGGTACGACCGAAAGAAGAGGCTTCAGCAGGACAGGAGGAGAAGGACTGTGGCCTCCTTCGCCGCAGGGGAAGGGAGTGAAGGTGGGACGGAGGGTCGTCGTCTGTCTCAGCTCTTCCTCGCCAGTCTCGACAGCGTGGCGTCGGCGCAGACGTTCGAGAACAAGGCGGCTGCGTCGGGCATCTTTGACGAGGCAGATCTCGAAGAGATTCGAAGCACCGCATCGATGAAACACGTGACCGGAAGAAGGATGTCCGCTGCCTTCGTCGAACAGACCTTCTGAGATCAAGGAGTCGAAGAGCTTCTGCCCCTTCCAGCGGATATTGACCGCATGTCGAAGCGATGATTCTTTCCTATGAGAGAGTTAAATCGAGTCACAATCGCTCAGTTATCATCATCATGCATTTCTATAGTCACCCACTCCTCATCCTCTACTCATAGTCACCAATTCATCATCACTCATTTGATTGTGAAGGCTAAAGTGACCATTCCAACAGAATACGCACATCTATCAACAGCAGTCTTGTGAAATTGATCTCTTTCAACTGTAGGCTACTGTTGGTGAACATCTCTCTGATTATATTGACGCTGCCACAGTTTTTCTGTCTGCCTGTCTGATTGTATGTATGCAAATATGCATGTGTTGTTTTCTATTCCTGACATATCTCTAAAACGTCTTTAACACACCCTTCAAAGCTTCTCTTGAACAATTATAAACAAGTTATAGGGCACAAATAGTAGTAGACAGATAGACGGACGGACGGACGGACGGACGGACGGAGAAATGTAGGGACATAAACGAAGGCTTATGGTCTAAGATATCTCTTGTCACAAGGGATGTCGCAGTTTTAATAATGGTTTCCTATTTCCAATCAATTTCTTCCTCCTCTCAGTTCCCTCTTCATGTAGTTCACGTTTCTGCTTCTATTCGGTTCCTCTGTTTCCTTGTGTCTATTTCCTCTCCTTCTCTTCTTTTCCGATTTCTTCTCCTCAACATGCTGCTATTCTGGATGTCACATGGCGCCGCTGCATTTGACATCGCTTCCTTCTTCTTCTTCTTCCATTTAATTCCACCGGGAGTCGTCTGAGTGAATGTAAAGCGACGCCCCCCCATCCTTACTCCAGGCCAAACTATGCTACACTGGTTGTCCGTCAAAGACCTCGTCGTAAATCCTCTCCTCTCGACCATCAATCACTCCGACTCGACCCACCCTCCCTACCACCTGCCAATCACACGATCCTCTCTTCTCTCTCTCTCTCTCTCTCTCTCTCTCTCTCTCTCTCGCTCTCTCTTCATCTCTGTCTCTCTGTTCCTGATTCTATTCTGCAACCGTTAATGCGCCTGTCTATCTCGTTGTCTGCTATCGACATCGATTCTTCTTCTTGGAAACAAAAATCCTCTCCCTCTCATTCTCTGTCTCTTTCTTTCTCTCTCCCTTTCCCCCTCCCTCCCTCCCTCCCTCCCACTCCCTTTCATTCTCTGTCGCTTTTTCTCCTCCCCTCTCTCCTCATGTAGACACTGTAGATATCTCCCAGAGATGCTTCACGTTACGTACACTATAACCAACCTCACAGCCGAGTCGCCTCTCGCTCACAAGTAAAGCATAAAAAACAATTACACACGAATGTCAAACCTTAAAATGTAGCCTACTCTTAGCAATTTCATAGAAGAAGTTAAGTTTGAGCCAATCGTGAGCCTTGATGTAATGGTGAACACGATGTGTTAGCGACATGAGAGAATGTGTGATTAAGTCCTTTTCCTGATTCCTCACAATCTCTCTTGCCACCGAAAGAGTAATTGTTATTGATTAGTTGAACTTGTAATCTGATGCATCGATGGATTTCGTCTTGATTTGGCGAAATTGAAAAGCGATCGGATACCAATAGCATGATCATTCGATGGTCATTCGAAGGTCATTAGATGGTCAGTCGAAGGTTACTAAATGGTCAGTTATGATTAATAGACTGAAAGATAAGAATTCCATTGGTTTCTAAGAGTCGGTGTGTTCTTGAATACCTTCCAATATTCGTGAACAACATCCACTAGATATCTGTTAGGCCTACTCCATATCAGATTACACAAATCGGGCAACTCTTCTTATACGTCTTCCGTTGCTATGTCACCAAGTCTTCCACCACTTGATCTGTCTCTCAAGTCATTTGCACTTCTCAAGTCTTCTTTGTCGAGGCGCAAACACAACAACAGCAATCAGCAGAATTCAGAGTCCGCCTTTACGCCAGACCACTGCAAGGTACAGGCCTGCGTATTGACAATGGCGTACAGTACACCACTCAATGGTGTCTTATGGACGCCATAACTAATTGGAATCCTTTGCAACTGCAGGGATGCCAGTCAGCGATCACCATTAACACAAGAGGACACGTTGGCACAAATCGTGCACCAAGAAGGCAAAGATTACCCGGGCAGTCGAAAGGACGTGTAGAAGGACGGACGGACAGACAGGCGGGCGGACGGGCAGACGGACGGAGGGACTGGCAGGTGGATGAATGGACGGGTAGATGACTAGATGGACGGACGGACGGACGGACGGACGGACGGAGGGGTTAGGGGAGTTTAATCTGCTAACAGCTGCTTCGTGGTCACCGAACCCCATCCAACTTCCGCTGTTGTTGGCAACTGTGGTCAGCAATTCTGGCGTAAATTGATTTATGGGGGACTTAACGTCCGTCAATGTGCTTCCGTCTGTGGCTCTCTGTTTATGCCTCTGCATTGAAATACGCGTGTTTGTCTGTCTGTCTGTCTGTCTGCACAATGTCGTGTCTGCTGCAACGCTAATGCTGAATTAAGTGCCATTGTATGCATGACTATGCGTGTTTATCTGTCTCCGTCCGATGGCTCCCCTAGTTTTATTCTGACGCGAGTGACGTAGCAGTCGTCGGGCTGTACTGCTCTACCCCTCCGGATCACCGTCTCTCTTTCTCTCTTCATACGCCTCCATTATCCTTTCGCCTGAACTTCGCCATAGGCCGACAGTTTATACAACACTCCAAAAATCTGTCGCTTTTAGCAATTTTGCTTACTGTCCGTTTGTCGATGTCGCTTTGTCTGTCTTGCTTTGTTTGATTTCTTTGCTCTCTCATTGTCAACTTCTTGCTATCAGATACGTATGTCTGTCTGTTTCTGTCTGTCTGACCATTTATCTGCTAGTTTGTCCTCTGAAGTGGAGAAGAGCAACCGCCTCCCAACTCCTCCAGTTCCATTTGGCTAAAAGGAATCTTGCCATCTACCCCACCGCTTTATACGTTCGTCTGTCAGTCTATCCTCTGCACGCCTTCAATAGACATCGTTCCTTTGCATCTCTTCTGCTTAGGCGCCTCTTTATCCGTCTTCACCTCCTCAAGTCCTATCTGGATCTTCTTCAACATTCCATTCCTCCATTCCTCCAGCGATCCTCTTTCCTCCTCCTTTCAATTTCTACTTCCTCTTCCATCCTGCACTGCTGCTTCTTTCTTCTTCCTCCGTCTTTGCTACTACTCTTTAGATCTGCGTTTCGTTCGTTATTTTAATCAATTCTTCCTCCTCCTCTTCATCTTCCTCTGTTCGGGGTCGTCTAATCCTCTCGTCTTCCTCATCCTATGTTCCTCTGTTCCTTGTCGTCTGATACTCTGTTCCTCCTAGTCTTCTCCTCTCCTTCTTCTCCTCTGTTCTTCTGTTCTTCTTCCTCTGTTCCTCTGTTCCTCTTCCTCTGTTCCTCTCGTCGCCTGATCCTCTCTCCTCTTCCTCCTCCTCTTCGTCTTCGCAGAAATCAATCAGCTTCTGCAGGATGTCATCATCTTGTTTCCGATGTAAGACTCAGATGGAAGCGAGAGATCGACAGTAATTACCTCAGCTGCACGACAACGACAATTAGCTGAAAGGATCTTGGATAGTCGTCGCTTCGTTCTTGGCAGACCGTCGAGGGAATAGCCGACCAATGGGGTGGGGGGGGGGGGGGTA
>JAQFXW010003657.1:0-11715 GCA_034693945.1 Dendrobaena attemsi
TATTTCTTCAACTATTTGTATTTGTGTGCATTATTTCTACCGGAACCGATTATTGCCGATTAGCTGATTTCCGGCCGAAACGGTTTGGCGGAACGGTTACCGGTCAACCCCTAAGTTTTACACGCTGAAGTGCTTGAGCAATTGTGAGTGAAAAACTTGCTAAAGGTCCCTACGCGGTGGGTGGGATTTGAACCTGCAACCCTTCGGTTGCAAGGTGGCGAACTTCTCCACTACACTACCACACCCACATTGAGCTACCGAAGCTCTTTGTGAACACAATAACAAGCAACGCTTATGTTGAAGATTTTACGGTTTACAGGTTTATTCACTAAGTGACGCTATTAATTTTTTATGAATGATCACAGTTCGCATTACATGGCGCTTTAGCTTAGTCAATTTATTTTATGAACTATCACGATACTTATTTATTTTAAAATTTACATTTTTATTCGCATTAAAATAGCATGTCATTTTTGACGGGCTATAGCTAATTATAAATTACACTTAAGCATGTTGTAACAAACTGCTGCTGCTTTACACATGATAAACATTAGACTACACTTTATATATGAATGACTAATCTATTACATTTAGTAAAATTTCAAAATACAAATGCATTTAACTGTAATATAAAAACAAATTTATACAGCAGCCATGATCAATAAAAGCACAGATTTTGGGGAAAACAGAATCACATATTATCTATTAAAACAAAATTGCTCTTCATTGACAGTTCAGCTACATTTATGAGCACAAAATGTCAAAATCAATCATGCTGAAAGCCTGAAACCAATTTTAACCAGCCCCAACCAATCTGTCTATCTCATTGTTAGATGTGAGAAGTCTTCCATATAGATTGTGATGATGGTTTCCGTGGCTAATGAGGTAAAAAAGCTGTATCGTGATAGCAATCTCAAATTTCTAAAGTACCACTCAACAGAGCCCCAATTTATTAATGAATACTAAAGTATCTTGTCTCGCTTGTCTGGAGATGTCAAGGTAGGTAGATTTTGTTATATTTGCCACCTCGATAGCTGTCGTAAGCTCCTCATATATCATTGAACAACGACTTACATAAGCAGTCCATATTTCCTTGTCCAATCGTTTGCAGGCGCCAATGGGTAATATGACAGCGATCACACCTAAGACCGCCGACACCTGGCTTACAAGTGCATTGTCTTGATACCGGATCACAAGTGGTGCTTAGTGATCCCAAAGGATCGCACTTGCAGAAACCTACAGACGAGTAGAAACAGAAGTCATTATGCTTCGATCCAGATCGAGCAGATGACATTGTGGCAGTTTTCGCATTGCAATTATTGGTAAGATTTTTCAATATTGACCAGTTAATTCGATGACTGAGTTCAGAATCCCAGTTAAATTTCTAAATTATATTTTTATAACTCCTATTTCTCCATCTAAATCAACTCATCTTCTCCATATGTTGTCCTACATGTAATACATATTACAATTGTCATTCTCACGTATTATTTCCAGCCCGGCTGCTCTATACAATGCAATACAACTGTATGTTGTCCTGCTTACAGAGTTCAGAAGTGCACACACGACCATACGACAGAACATCGACAGCAAAGAGCTGCTCTATTGCAGAGCAATTGTGAGCGAAGAACTTGCTCAAGATTCCTATGCAACGACTTGAGGTAGATTCGAACCTGATACAAGTCATCTAACATACCACTGCATCACAATGCCCCACAAACTCTGACAATGATGAGGCAAAACAGACATGAGCAAACAAAGAGACATATATGGAGAAAGATGAGTTAGAGAGACAGACGGACAGACAGACAGAGAAAAGGATGAGGAGGAAGCCTAGGTAAACAGCATAAAAAGGACACAGAACTGGCAGAATCTAACCTGGGCAACCAGTCTGGTGAGGTCCCGGTGCAACAGTTATATTATCAGCACAACAGCCGAATGTAGAGTCTCGACAACTTGATATTGGTGTATCTACAATCACACTTGATTATTAATCAATATTGCACTGTCGATGACAAGAAAAGCTGTGATATTAATTAATTAGACCTACAAATTGCTGCACACAGACAGTTTATTACATACAACAGTCAAATTCAAGATGAAAACCGAAAGACAATGAAGGCTGTGATAATCTGAAAACATGCAACAACCAGACTGCTCCTTGATAAAGACAACTTGTTTTGAAGTCAGCTGAGTGCCATTTTAATGCAACTTACTTTATGCAAGTGATTATTCACTAAATCTACAGATTTTGAAACATTTCGTGTAATTTTCTATAAGTATATAAAGTTTCTAACATCTGACTTGAAGTTTACTTTACCCTTTTTTATGTTTGCAAACTCGTACATAAATTCCAGGGATTGTTCTGTGAGTAGAATGAAACAGTACCTTCTCGACAGCATTTTGCACCAAACGCTTCCGTCTTATGACAGTAGCTGCCTGCGGGACAGACGCCCAAATAGTCAGTGCAGTTGTAGTCCCTTTGGGTCAAGGGGTCAATAAGAGGTGCTGAACCTTCACACACGTCTTCAAGGATATCTTCAAATGAACAATAGGTCTATATTGTTATAGTTCAAAACTTATACCGGAACAGTGAACAACAAAAAATGTTCGACCGGCCATTCTATCATAAAATGATTTTGAAACCGACATTTAACAATTTACACGTTATTTTTACTTGTGATTTCACTCAAAGCAACCAGGTATTGATGATGTCCTGAACATATACAGGTGCTAAAGAAGTCATAAAATTAGATTAGAAAGAAAATTAACACTACCATCCAACTCTGCTACTACTGAAACGAGGCTCATTCATTCATTCATTCTGGACATTTATATAGCGCCTCTTAAAACTATTCAGAAGCGCTCCCAGTCGAGCCGCGACCAAAATAGACAGATTTAAGAGATTTGTAGAAGTGCAGTGGATTGACCAGAAGTAGCGAACGAAGGCCAAGTGGACGACTGTTCCACGTGGCCGGGCCAACTGGACGACTGTTCCACGTGGCCGGGCCAACAACTGCAAAGGCCCTATTCTGTACATTGGTCAGATGTGCCCATGGAACCAGTAGGTCACCTATTCCGCAGAGCGAAGCACCCGACGTGCCGGGACCAGAGACACTGGGCAACAGAGGTCTTTCAGATAAGTGCGTGCAAAGCCCAGGATGCAGCGGGAGACCAAGGTAGCAAAGTGGTAAGAGATACGCTGTTGCATAGGCAGCCAATGGAGAACATAACGCATAAAGGCTGAGACCGGAGAGGTGTAAAGTATACCTTCACAGTTGTCGCTGGACTGTTCCGTTATCTCTTTCTGCATCTTACAAGACATCTCCTCCATCAGACACTTGCTTCCGTATGTCCTCCCATCAGAGCCACAAACTGTCTGCCTGTAGAACGTAGCAGTCGTGATAATCCAAACCATGTAGGAAGCATCACTGATAAATTCCTCTAGAAAATGGGCTATATAAACTCCCTCATTACAATTACAACAATCATGATCGTTTAAGATGTTCAGTTGATTCTTTAAAGTTATTCAGATTCAAACACGATGTCAAACTTTATGCAATTCAAGACAACTGATATTTGACAATCCCACTCCCTACACAGCCCATAGGTGCATGGTGTGCTACCCTATGGCAGTGGTTCTCAACCTTCTGGGACTCACGGACCACTTAAAAAGTTTACGCCGGTGTCGCAGACCACCGCAAAAAATTTTGACCAGCGGACCTAAAAATTCCTTAAAAGTTGATGACCTTTTTAGTCATTCATCCAACTTTCATCTCAAAATCAGTATCCGCTTCCTAAATTTAGCTTACTCGATGACTTTTTTTAGTCAATAACGACAATTTCACAAATTTTCTTTGCCTTTCAAATGTGCAGAAACATAAAACGTTCAGTTTAAACATTCCTAAGTCTTTCTACCACCTGCTCGCTGACCACCTGGCATATCCTCACGGACCACAAGTCGTCCGCGGACCACAGGTTGAGAACTGCTGCGCGATCAATGTCATTAAGAGCCGAACATTTTCGCTTACCATGCCCTACCTAGCTATCAATATCATATTGCCTATTAATAAGCTTGTTCCCATGACATGTTTGAGCACTGTAGAAATCTAGAGATCAAGATAGCTCAGAAAGCCGGAAAAGTCACCAGTGGCAGGCTAACTCAGACATGTTGACCCAACCAATAGCTTCCCAGTAATAGTTAACACATGGCACCCTTGCTCACCTCACCTCTGGTTTTCCGACTTGTTGAGCTCAAACTTTTCTAATGGATCAACATAACCATTTATGTTGCACCAGATGCAACCGCCTAGCAGTACCTCACGTATTGTGGTAACAGTAGGCCAACAGTAGGGTACACCACAGGGGTTAGAGTAATTGACGACACACTAGCACAAAGCAACCCAAGTTCAGTTCAAGCAGTATCAATTCACGGTTGACTCATTCACTAGGCTGTTTTTTAAATAAAGATGTATAATGAATCGAGTGCCTTGCACGGCTGGCAAAGATTAAATTCAACTCTTATAATAACCTCTGATCGTTGATTCATACTTGTAATCATACTGAGCTCAATCAGTTTGAGTGTAGAAAAAACAAAGATTATTACTACTACAAAAGTCATTAAAATTCAATCAGGCAAAAATGTAGACTTCATTTGTAACAAGATGAATAAATCCACTCAGTGTTAACTAATACCTGAGTGCAGGGCAGGTGAAATTACATTTGCACTCTTCAAAGCCACTTGAATCGACCGCACAGACACCACCGAATTGACACATCGACTCTTGACATCCGCTGGCATCTTAACGAATTCATTCCGAAGATAAACAAAGCCAATTCATTATAACAACAATGAAAGTCCATAAGATACAACTAAAATGTTGATACTAGCTAGACAGCCATTGTTCAGGTTTTTGTGTGTTTCACAAAAGTGCGGTTCTCACGGGCAGATCTGTAGTTTCAACAGCCAGACAGACACGTACTACATAACATGTACAATACATATTACATAATACAATCATACATCATATATATAGATTACATAAATACATACATACGGCATGGTGGTGTAGTGGGAATGTCAAAGTCTTGAGGCCAGAGCATCGCTAGTTCAATTCAGACTCTAGCCGATGCGTAGGGACCTGAAGCAAGTTCTTCACTCACAATTGCTTGAGGTGTGTTAACTCTAACACACCTCTGGGCTGTAGTCGGTACCACCTCTGACTAGTTGTGGACTTGAAGAGGTGGTATAGAGAAATATATGAATAAATTAAATAAAATAAATACATACATACACAAATACATACTGTGCATATGTACAATTTGTATTGTATTGTATTTGTGTATTTCTATACCGCCTCGCACAGATCACTACTCAGAGGCGGTCCCGACTACAACCCGCAGGTGTGTCGGACTTTTACACGCCCAAGCGCTTGAGCAATAATGTGAGTGACTTGCCAAAGGTCCTTACGCTGCGGGTGGGATTTGAACCTGCAATCCTTCGTTTGCAAGGCGGCGACCTTCGCCACTACACTACCACGCCCCACATTATATATCAATCATACATATATAATGAATTTGCAATTGGTGTTGCAAAATTTCAGTTGTATTAAACCATAAAATAACATAATTACGCGCTACAATTAAAATCATTGACAATAAATCACACTACTCTAATTTACAATTTATCAGTGATGTGTAAGTTCCTTTGTGTCGCGTTTTCAAACTGTACACCAGAATGTGGTAGCAACTGGTGTAAAGATACTAAAGAAGAATACATACTTACTAACTTAGTGAACCACTACAATAACTAGATGACAAGTAAAACATTTTCAGTTGAAACAGGAGTCATGATCTGTGTAAACACAATTATTGTCTTTTGTGACTTCATTGGCACTCTTCCTGTTAATCACTGATAGCATCAGGTCTTGTTGATGGAATAAAAATTATGTTATTTAGACTTGATTGATGGCTTTCAATTTATTTCTCGAGTTCATTCTGGGCTTGTGTGACAGAAAGGTGCAAAAGAAATGATTAATTATGCAGTATGCAGTGTGATAAAATGTGAGATGTGCAACATGATCTCATTGGTTGTTTAAGGGCATCAAGGTTTGGGTATTGTATTGCATTATATTTTTCGCTTAATCACACAAACTTACAATTCGTAATGCATTTACATAAGATGATAAATTGTTTCTGGCAGGCCTATGGGATTAGGGCTAGGAGCAGAGGAAGAAACAGTTATTTTATAGATGCAAACGTTGATAAATATTTTTATATAACATCCTGTTTATGAAATATTTGCTATCCCTGCCAGGCATAGCACCTCAAACCAATCTCTTCACGTTCCTCCTGCCCTATTCACTTTGCTGACTCACTAGACCTATTCGTAACTTGGTTGCAAAACCTCATTAAAATAACATAAATTGGCTTTTGCTGCTGTCTGTCCTTCACTCTGGGACAACTCCTGCCTCCTGCTGCTATCCAAGCAAGATGTTGGAGGCATTTACATGATCTGCATCTCTTCAATGATTAAAGACTTTTACTTTTACACGAGAGCCTATCATGATCAGAGTGCTTTTGTATAGCAGAAAGGAGTATTACATTACAATACACTACATAAATGTAAACGGCTGAGAAGAATCCTACATGTATCATGGTAGGAAAAGATAACAATTAAATTGCAAGTGAGAGGATGGGACAAGAGGACATGGAAAGCATCATCAGAAAGAGAAGGAAGACCGAGGTGGATGGGACATTGGAGCATGTTATTCGTTTTGGCAGAAGTTAGAAGACCCAAGCAACTAATGTCTTGGAATACTGGAGAGAGAAGGAGAAGGAAGACCACAGAAGAACTGGCCAGATACAATATGAGATGACTTGAGATATTAGGAGATGGCGTGGGATAAGACCGAGGATGAGACGGTGATAGACAGAGGCGATTGGAGGATGCGCGTTGTGATAGACAGAGGCGATTGTAGGATGCGCGTTGTGATAGACAGAGGCGATTGTAGGATGCGCGTTGTGATAGACAGAGGCGGTTGTAGGATGTGCGTTGTGATAGACAGAGGCAGTTGGAGGATGTGATGCAAAGACCTGCACGAGAAGAGGACTAAGACCTAAGTAGCGTTCAACATAAATACACAGTAAGTTTACGTAAGTGAGGATTTACCTCCAAGTTCAGACCCTGACCCAGACATCTCATCATCGCATTCGCCACTCTCAACCACTTCCAGATCTACGGCCAGCTGACATCCAGCCTGGTGCATGAAACACTCGTTGTCATATGTAACTCCGTTGCTGGCACAGACTGGAGTCTTAGTATCTTGGCAGAGATGGGTACAGACACATCTACCCCTCTCACATATTGCTCCACGACGACACTTGCTGTTCGCACATAAGCCTACGACATAAAATGTTAAAAGGCTGTTCTTTTATAACAACAAGTTATAGAGTATTGGAACTGCGACAGTTTTGTCAGAGAACGGAAACTGCATCAGTCAAGATCCTCTGGAAAAAGTTAGCAGGCTGAACTGTCTCTCAAGCAATCAGATGTTCAAATTCCTGCTCCACACCTCTAGAGAGTAAGGGAGAATATTTGCCGAAGACCATATGCACCAAGGCTAGGAAAATAAAGCTGTTGACATTTCAGACTTATGGTGGCGCGGTAGTGTAGTGGTGAAGATCGCCGCCTTGCATCCGGAGTGTTCCAGGTTCGAATCCCACCCGCCACGTAAGGACCTTGAGCAAGTCCTTCACTCACAATGGCTCGTGGCGCTTCGGCGTGTAGACTCCGACACACCTCTGGGCTATAGTCAGGACCACCTCTGAGTAGTAGGAGACTTGAAGGGGTGGTTATAGAAATGTGTGAATAAATAAATAAATAAAATAAATGGTGTGACTCAAGTTAAACTCAAGGAACTGCTCTTTTCGTCTTCTTCATACTGAAACCACGATATTATGCATTCGGATGTAAGGGATTTAGTGATGTAATGCAATAGACAACTTGTACATTAAGTTCATGTCTCAGAAGCCTTTCATGATTACCTGTGCATTGTATTTAATAAATAGTGTTAAAGAATGTGTTCTGACAATTTTATAGACAGTCTGCAAGCAAAGTAGATGAAACAAGGTTAATGGCAGAGAAATAGCAAGAAGAGGGGATTGAAGAGTAGGACACTGTCAGGTCAAGTGGTAGGAGATAAACACTGCAAAGCTGCTCAAATGTCTACATTGAAACTTCTCCAAATTGCACTAAGTTGTTTGTTAGGCTAAAAACTCGACTCGATAACATTTACTAATCGACATTTGCCTGACTTACAGTTTCCTCAATCCTGGATATCAACTTGAATTATCCAACCGATTATTAGTTGGTCCACAGCTTAATCCATGTGTTTCACTGTATTTAATAACTTTTATAATGCTGTGAACAACAGTAGTCATTCAACGCCAAAACCCCGATAAAAGATATAGAAAGAAGAAAATGCAGACACCAATCTAGATAGAAAGGTCATGCACAAACAGGGGAATAGAGCATTTCACATGAAGGTCCCAAATCTTGGCAAAAAACATCAAGTTTGGGTCAGAAACGGTCATGCATCAAAATAACATTACTGTAGAAGTCATCAAAGCTGCTTTATTAGGGCATTTCCTAATCACTCTCATGTTGTTATATAATATTAAAGAACTATAATCAAGACCAATAACCCATAACCTGAAGCTATTATAAAGTTACTGCTAACATGGTATACAATTTAAAATATTGCATTTTGTCTATTCACGACTGAATACGGTAAGCGAATATACTATTTGGATCAAGTTAGAGTTAAGCTTCAGAAACATGGAACCGTTTCGTTGTTTGAGGTTTAAGCAAGAAGACAGCAATCCTACAGTAGATCATCCGTTTGTAGCTGGAAATGGTAATTGAGAATGAACGACTAACCACAGGAGCCTTCCGAAGCAATGGCAATTGGCTTATGAGTAGAGCAGGATGCAATTCTCAATTCACATTCATTACTATATGTCAGACCATCCGTCCCACAGACTTCATTCTCCACCTGCAGCAGATGATCCAGCACAATTAACAATACCTCGGTTTACAAGTGCCGACATTGAACTAAATACATAATAAGAACTCTACAACTTGAGTCATTTAACTTTAAAACTCAAGAAATCTGATTCAATCTATTGCCCTAGTTCTGTTTCAGTGTCCGAAATTAAATAAAAACTCTGTCAAAGTGCATGTCATTATGCTGAGATATTCATTTCACCAACACATTTTAATACAACTAACTTTATACAACTTAGGCAAATCCTTTATTAGTCTAGGCAAGATCATTTTTACTAAGTTTACAGATTTCTAAACATTTCAGTTTCTTGTCATAATGCCAAATGGAATTCTCTTTAAGTATATAACATTTACTGTTTCCAAGCATCAGATTTGGAATTGACTTCACTCTTTTACCTCAGCACAGAACGTAGGGCAAACGCACTGAGCAACATTGTGACTGTCCAACTGACACTCGGCATAGAAATCACACTTTTTCTCACAAGTATCTAAACAATAAAATTTAGATATGACACAGCAGTCAAAGTATTGTAATCACATTTGGAAGAATATAATTATAGAACGTGTTCAAAAGAAACAAATCCATGGTGCTCTTAAAAAGTAACTTAAATTATCATAAATGTCATCAAGAACAGCGCATTCATCACAATCAACAGCACCTGACTAAAGTTTTATCAAGCTTTTGAAAACAATTTTAAAACGTCTGATCATTGTCAACCACCTCTGAAAATTTAAACTGACAAATTGTCCCTTTCATAACCAGGAAGAAAATGTTTCCTGGTCCACATTGGACACTTCAAACTTAGAAATATTTTGTGATGCATGATTAATAGTGAATATGGAACGATCTAAAACAAGTCCAATCCAGTCTAGAAGATACACAATTACACCCAGGGGCAGCAACTGGGCGATTCAGATAACAAAGTCTAGGGTTTGATTGGACATTAGAAAACTCTTCTTGAGCCAGAGGATTGTGCTCACTAGAATGTTGTACCAGACAAACCAATATCGGCACCAACCTCTAATTGCTTCAACTTGTAAACATAAAGTAAGACAGTTAGTTGGATGAATACACAATGGCACTGGAAGCTTGGCTGACCCCAAAGCTTTTAACTGTAAATGGAATGAATTAAATCTTAATCACATGTAGTAACATTGCGGTACAATCTTCCACCCCAATGGAGTTTCAAATTACAAAGCACATACCCAGCTAAAAGTTCAATGCTTGACATTTATGAAGACCATAGATGATGAGACCTTAAAAGATCAGGACGCAATGGAGGTTTAAAGATGTATTTACTTAAGTCTCTTACTACAGAGTCCTCTGTGTTGTACAACAATGTTCTCATTCTGATGACAGGCTTCGGCTTTTAACATGCATTCACTTGAATATGAAATGCCATTGCTTCCACACACCTAAGACCAGCAGCAAGGATAAGACAAACAGCCTTCAAAGTATCGTTTGCTTACAGATTAGAATATCATATTGTCCTTAACTAGCCTCAGCTAGTCACTTCGACGTCCTTGAAAGGTTCGGTATCCCTGGAAATATCATGCAGCATTCATAAATAACCATGTGCCCAGTAACAAGCTCTAAGCAGCGCTTCTACAATTTCGGGATAATAACTAGGCTACAATTAAAAGGTACAAAATTTATATACCGGTAGTGTACGATTCACATTCCAGCGTGACAACTTGTTTGTAAGAAATTTTTAATGAAAACATACATGCTCAAACACACTTGCCAACGTATAGGGAATATTAATATGATAGCTTGAAGAGTTCGGTTTTGAGACATCTATTAAAGTATTAGAGGAGAGAGCGAGCAGAGAAGAGGTGGAACTGACCGGTAAAATACGAGGATGAACAAACTGGAAAAGATCCTGTGGAAGTGGATTACAAACAGGCGGTGCAGCGTAGACTAAGGAGTAGCTGCAAGATTTCAAAGAGGATGAGACTGGAGGCCGAGATCAAGAAAGATAAGATAATGAACGAGTAGACCTAAGCGGTTGAATGGTGAATAGCTGACGAATGTATAAGGGTTGAAAGCCATGAGGGGCATAATATAGGTAACATTTTGTCATGACCTTGAACAAGAGAGTCCTTCAAGTCTAGCTTTTCAGCGCCATTGAAGAATGCATTATCATTCTAGCGACACTTAATCAATACAGGGACAATGCTTTATACGGTAATAATACTGTTTTGCAGAATACAGAAATAAAATTATAAAAACCAAAAATATGAACTTGATGAATGTGCATGTTAAAATCCAGTTACTGGGTCAATCTCCTGAGTGCATGGCTGGCAGACGCATGATCGTTGGCCATTTATCACGCGACACATCTGTCCATTTCCGTACGGTGGACGACTGCCATGCTGAGCTACAAAATTACATTCATTCATTAGATAAATTTCTCTGCCTGCCTAACATCAGAGACACTTTGAAATCTTGCATCTGCTTCGACACAAATCACACTTTATCTTTCTCATAATACTTACATTTTAATTTCTTAGCTCATGTCTACGTCTGCACCAGTGATATTTTCGTGAACTGTAATAGAAACTGTAACTGAAATTATGAATTTCCGTTAACGGTAACGGAAATTATTTGCAAAACGGAAATTGAATAGAAACGAAAATTAAAAATG
>JAQFXW010003658.1:0-11713 GCA_034693945.1 Dendrobaena attemsi
CACCCCCACTCCTGGTTTGGCCGTACCAGGAGTGTTCCAGTTCTTAGGTCATTAGTATAAGTCTAACCCGCTGTTAAGCCGACCTGCGTGTCGTGCTATGCGGGCTGTATTTCGTATAACCTGCCTGTCAATGTGAATTTAATAAACGAATATATGTTTTTTCTTGTTACCGTTGATCTTGGCTCTCTTCAGGTCTTCCTTCTACACCTTCGCTCATATGCTGATGATGTCCAATCTTCAAATGCCCTTTTCTCTGTCGCTGATGAAGCCCAAACCGTCCGTATCATATTATCTGATTACAGCCGACGTTCTAACTGCCCGACTTTCCTCCGATCGACTTTGATTGAATTGTTGATACACAACATATATATAAATATAATATGGCTGATTATTGTATTCGTCAGCAGCTGACCAGCTCATGAATTTCCTCTCATCTTTTCTATACTACGGCCATATCTGTTTGTCATCCAGGTGTTATTCATGCCAAATAACTATCCTTTTAAGCATTAGGCCTGCTCTCTCACTGTTGCTTTCCTGCTTCTATCAAAATAGTCAATGTTTGTTATCTTCAGCCGTAATTTATGCTTTTATGTAGCCGTCTATACTATTTTGCCCTTCTCTGTAGCTTATGTTTGAATCCAGACAGTTTGTCTTAGTTGTCTGGTTAGGTATCTGAAGTCGGCTGCACGTTTTGTTGGTTGTATTTCCCGGTATGGTCAAGTAATGTAAGTTCATGAGCTCCACTCGCTTAACCTACAACAGCGCATTATCTATGGAATCTTCTCCATTTCCAGCCATTGCATTCCGGCAAAAGCTCCATCCTACTTACGAGTGCTCTTTACTTTCCTGGGTCGCCACTTCTTGCGATTGGCCATGCGTGTTGACTTTTCTGGTACATTTTACTCGATTTGCAACTATGCAGAACAGAACTTTTTCTGCAGTAGCAGGATCAGCTATATTGAATTAACCTTCTCCTGCACTTCGCTCTGTTCCTTGTGACTCGAACAGCGCTTTCTACAGTTTAGTTAAGTCCTTTCTGATTGACCGGACTTGGGTCTAGAGAGCCTCTGTGTAAAAACTCTGAAGGTATGCAATATAAATAGATTGATTGATTGCAAATCTTTAATTAGCATCAATGCAGTTGCATCAGTGTCAATACTGCATGCTTGTGGAGAACTTTCTGGTAGTATCACTTAATGTCAGAGAATATGTCGCAGAGAGAACAGAGATATATAGCAAACATAATTATACTCTTTCGTTCATTGAGCAGTGAGTCTCTAACCTATTTAGGTCGAGCTTCTATCATCTGAAGCGTCTTTGTGCTGTCCTTCTTTGACTTTTACCACCATGTTCATGCCTTCATCTGTTCCAGAATTGATTACTGCAATTCGTTACTTGTAGGTTTTACGAAACTGCGCCTGTTACTGCAATCAGTCACATTTCCAAATTCCTGACTCAACTGCTTCATTGGCTTCCTCTTACTGCCCATATTCAGTTTAAAATTCTTTCTCTTACCTACAGAGCTGTTTTGCGTAAAGCTCCGAGCTACCTCTGTGACCTGATTCAGTGGCTTATTTTGGCTGCCTCTGATCGCACTCTCTGTTATCTAGGCCGTTTTGATCTTCTGGTGCCTCGTTCTCGAACTGCTGCTTCCCAACATTGTGCCTATGCATCTGTTGATCCATTGCTGTGTAATGACCTTCCTTCGTTGACTCATTCTGCGGTCTTAACTGGCAGTACTACTGTTTCTGCCCCCTGTCTTTAAACTTATCTCTTCTCACGGGTCCAATGCACTGGGAGCGCCTCTGGTTAGGCAAAACAATAGGTGTGTTTCCGGTAACAGATGTTTTAAAAACAGGGTAAGTAGGTAGGAAAATATTTTTATATTGAAAAATATTTTTTACACAACTACATTTCGCCATTTTGCAGTTAACCACAGCACGCTCGAATACACTGTGTCTAAAGCTTGTAGCAAAACCCAGAGAGTTTGATTTTGACTTTTTAAATTTCTAACTTTATCTTAGTTTGACTGTTCAGATTGTGATAAAAGTCCACTATTGTGCATCACATTTAGTAAAAAACTTAGAAAAAGAATTTGTTGAAAAACAAAATGTTAAAAAAAATTTGTTGGTAAACTTAAACAAATATTTTCACAAAATTATTTTAGTCGCTCCCAAAACGGAGACTCGGTCGGGTTACCAGAAACAACAAATTTTTTTTGGCCTTAGGTTGTACTGAAAGAGGCGCCTATGTAAATCTATGAATAGAATAGAGATAACATGTTTTTCAAATTCCTGGCCAACTATGCGCAATGAGACAGTTTCAGTCAGTTTACTCCAACCCACAGAACATTCACATCTACTCTCTAGCAGTTAAAGACGTCCAATGAGTAAGGAAATGATAAGGAAGTCACCAAGACATCATCAGCTGATGCCACACAGCACACCGAACTGTAGCCGCTGAAAATATTTTAAATACATGTACAAGGATTCTGTCAGTTTTTTAATGGTGGCACCTTAAAACTAATCGCCTAAATCGAATTGTTCAAGTATTGTACCTTTTTCAGTTACAACACATATATGGGTTTTATGGCTATATTCATTGGTGAAATCCACCATTGCACTCCTCAGAGAAAGAGAGATCCAGTTTACTTTCTCATAACTTCACCTTTCACGTTCTCTAAATGGAAGTGATACAACCAGTAAGACAAGACAAGACAGCCGCAGTATTCACAACTGGTACAACTACATCGATGAAGATTTTCGTTTCTTTCCCCCTTAGTGACAGCATATAAGCAAATGAGGGTTCTTGGAACCCCATTCCATACAGCTGACGAAT
Source organism: Dendrobaena attemsi (assembly GCA_034693945.1). Lineage (NCBI taxonomy): Eukaryota > Metazoa > Annelida > Clitellata > Crassiclitellata > Lumbricidae > Dendrobaena > Dendrobaena attemsi. The sequence continues at coordinate 2,839 of JAQFXW010003658.1, forward strand.
TGGATTCAATTCTTGGGCGAGAGACAGTCTTAACCTTCCAGTAGACCCAATTGAAGAACTTGTCATCCAGGGTTAAGCCTGATTGTGTGGGGCTTGGTCTAGGTCTGCATGCATTATCAAATGTGGCACAGAGCACGGAATCATGCGCAAAACATGCATTTCTGATGATTCCCTCGCGGTGCGTACGTACTAAATGACGACCCCTTACCACCGAAAATGACCCTCTGAAGTCAGAATGAAGGTATATTGAAGTGCTCCTTGGCTATCTTGATTATCTTAATATTTGTTTATTTGCATCGAATCGTCCAGTCTACAACTACTACTCAGAGGCGTTCCTGATTGCAGCTCAAAGGACTAAGGTGTGTCAGAGTTAACACCCCGAAGCACCTCAAGTGAGTGAAGGACTTGCTAGGCTCAAGTGGCCTAGGTCTGAATCGAACCCATGAAGCTGTAGCTGCTGCAAGACTAAAACACCATGTGGAGCACTGGGATAGTCGCCGCCTTGCGTCTGAAGGGTAGTGGGTTTGAGCAAGTCTTTCACTCACAATGCTCGTGGCGTTTAAACTCCGACACACCTCCGTCTTCGTGCTGTAGTCTGGACCGATTCTGAGTAGTACGAGGCTTGAAGGGGCAGTTGAGAAATGTGAATAAATCAAATTAAATAATCACGCTCCACAACTATGATAACGGTTCACGGTCATCATAGTTGTGGAGCGTGAACGAATGAATGTAATTGATATAATTGCTACCTGTTCGAAGGCAGGGGTAAAGACAAGGTAATATTTCCTTGACAAACTGAGATAGGTAACGTCTGTGCCTGCGGCGAATATATTATTCCACCAACAGCTATCCAGAGCGCGATACACAAGCCTCCGATGACTCCAGCTATTGCTCCCTGTCAATTAATGCAGTCATTCTTCAGTCAAACCAAGCAACACAAATAAGACACGATGACAAGTAAACATGACCTCTGCAGACAAAGATTTAACTGGGAACACGCAAATCTAAATTTATAATGGACATGAATGCAAAACCGCAATGAACTAATGTGACTAATATGAAAATGAATGCCTCATAATAATACTCATTCAAATAATTTTTTCTATTTGAACTTAAATTGCATTTCTTCGAGTTTTGTAAATTTTTTGAAAAATTGTGCGACTAAGTTTCATAGAACATTTTTGAAGAGAAGAGATATACACACATACTGCAGAGTTGCAGAATGGTATAAAGAAGCCAGCAATAAATATTCCAGCGAGAGGCCCATCGATCACTCCCCATATAGTTCCTGTAGCTTGCACAAGCTGATTTGTGAATCGATTTGCAGCATACGATAATCCGATTGTTAGAAGACCAAATATAATAACTGAAACATGAAAAATACATAATATGCAAATGATAAAGTTAAAAAGTGTAAGTATCTGACATTCCTTTTGAATTTTATGAATGTGTCATCCATAACTGAGTAGTCGCCTTGAAGGGGCGCTATATAAATCTCTATAATGAATCTCTGTAATGAACTTTAATGAACTTTAATATCATCAACGTCCATAAGACATTCATTCAGAGACAAACTGCGAATCCAGGCTTTATTATCATAATATAACTTATGAGACCCCAGACAATTAGATGTGACTAAAATAACTTTTAAAACTCACGAGCGCTTTTGACAAATTTCTACTTTAAAATGTTATTTATTATAACCACCTATAATAACAGCTATCGTCTTCCTTGTTGAATCAGCCATCGGTTTCTTTCTTGTCGCAGAAACTATAGGGGTTATGATGTCTTCAAGGAAAACTGCTGCAAGCGCATTTATGACAGATGCAATCGAACTGAAAACAACAAGCAGCAATTTATGCGTATTATGAATTTATTTTGAGTTTGTTCGTTTAACGTTTATTAAATTACAATTTAATTTGTATGCCTTCAAATCTCGAAAGGCGGGCACGTCTAAGTGGCGTAACAAATTAAAAATAATGAATGATTTGTGGATTTCGAATTTTTTCTGTCAACTCACCCAACGACGAATCTTACTATATTTCGTCTATTCTTTCATTTTTAGTTCAAATAGAAAGAGTGAGAGACATGGTGACGATTTGCTGCTAATTACTTCTGCAGATCGTACTCACATACATAATGAAATTCGAAGTGATTTTCTGATCATCAGACGTGCTGGAGTTTGTTCATCAGACGTGCTGATAAAGTTTGATTTTATAATTTGCAGTATCATTCAAATTATACTGCTATTTATAAAAAAAATTACAAAATGTTTTGTATTGAAGCAGTTCTCTAACGCGTAATGTTTTACATTCTAGTTTAGCTAAGCTGTTCTTTTCTTACCTTAACGCAGCAGAAAATATCGAGGCAATCAAGAGTCCAGGTATTCCATGATAATCACCCAATAACTGCATTATATAGTATGGAACAATCTAATAAACAAACCATCGTGCATATTAATCATTAGCCACTTTTTGGTACTGCAATTTTACATTAGCTGCATCAAACGCATTCCAACATTGGTATCCACTTTGTTTTTTACAGCAATTTTTTATCGTTGTCTTTTTTTTATTACATCTATTGTTTCTTTATTTTCTTGTATTTCTTTTCGTCCATATGCAAAAAAAAAGTCAAATCCAACGTCTTAGCACAAGCTCCAACAGAACAACTACTGCTAGACATATTAGCCTAACGCCTAAACAGTTTCGCGCCTCGAACTTGCACATATCCAGATAAATTGTTGACCCCTAGAAAAGATCTGATTTTATAAACAACAACATTAGTCAATATACCACGAAATCCCAACACAGTGCCAAGTTTTAAAATATTGGAGAGTTTGTCAAGTTTATGAATGTTTGAAAGGAGGTACTGAAAAATTAAAGTTTCCAACATAGAGCTATAAGTGTATACATATACACCTACCTTCCTTACTTGCTTTTAGCCCTTGCATGTACATATATATACATATATAATTATTATATATATATATTATTATCATCGATTATTATTAGTAGTAGTATAAACATTTGTAAAGAAGGAATAGTTGCGTGCATCAACATACAATACGCCTAATATTAATAAGACAGTTCAAAAACTGTTGTTGCCTCATTAGACATCAGACAAGTGCAAAAGATGGTCTCTACATATAAGTGGCGATTGTAAACTAACTGCGATCATAAAACACACAATAAAAATAAGATGTATAGTTTTGTACACAAATATATTTCTATTAGGTATGACGCTGTTCTTGTCATGTCAGCAATAATATAGTGTGTGCTGTACTTGATCTCCAGAATCGATCTGTCTTGCAGCCAGAGGATCACATTTCACGTCATCCGCCTCATAGGTTGCATTAATTACGAGTCCTATCAGAACCCCAAGCGCAGCCAATGGAACAAACGTCACGAATGTAAGAATTAATGATCTACAACAAATATTGATAAAAATACTTATTACTTGTTCTAAGAATAGATACGTTTCCTGCTCTACCAAAATAAGATATAACCAAACATGCCAAATTTTGGCAACACTATCTGATCATCTAGGAATTCAGGGATATTGTTTCAACATTGTTAGAAATATGACTACATTTTGAAAGTCTTAAGTGTTCAGCAAGTAGGCCTACATCTTCCTATAGAAGGTGAATTGCAATCCTTCAATGCTATCAAATGTATTCATAGCAATCTTCAAATCTTAAATCAGAAGATGGATTCCAGGCAATCGTTGCAAAACATAATTATAATGAAAGAGTAAAACGCATATGATTAAAGTTGCATGCGTAATATTTGTGTGCTATATTTGTATGTAATATTTAGTTGATTTTACTGTTCTGCACAAATTCAGCTGCTCAACAAAAATGGAGAAATTGACTAACACGTGAGATAGCACATAATTTTTAAATCACATCCATAGTTAATGGATGTGATTTACTAACTATTATCGCTTGAAATCGATAATAAACCTGAAGAACCGAGTATTATCCTTATTCATTTTAATTCATTTCGAACATTTCATTTCTTATGGTCATTATAATGTGGACAAGTCCTTATCATAAAAGCCTTGGTAGCATTTTTGAACACGTGAAGCATGCAAAGCACTTTGCACTTCTTACAGAGTTTGAACTTACGCCTGAGCCTTTGTTGGGGTGTCAACCGACATATAGCGTTGAATCATCATTTGGTTACATACGAACAATCCAACATAAGTCCAGCCTTGTCCAAGTACTTGAGTCCAGAAAGTGTTGCGAGCCCGAGGATCAAGATTGAAGGCATGGTGTTTTCTAAATCCTCAGCAATTTGTCAACAAGTTTTAAACATTCACTATGATGAACATTTACAATGATGAAAACAAAGACTTTTTGTTTCTGTTTGACACAGTATATGAGTATTTGTTGTGCTCTACTCTACAGGGTGGGCCATAAAAAAATGACTCCCCTACGTTTTTTGACAATATTTTTGTCAAATGTGAAAATCTTCAAATAAAATTTTACAGTCTGAAAAGCAATTCATATTTACATATAACTGCCAAATTTCACCTAAATGTTTACAACAGAACAAAAGTTATTCAACTTTTAGTGATGTCATCCATTGCATTTTGATGGTTCAAAAGCGTTTAACAGTTTTTTTATTTAAAAAATGACCCCATATGCTTCTTGCCAATATCTCCGTCAAAAGTGGGCATTTTAAAATAAAAATTTATAGCCTAAAAGGCAATTCATACCTACAGATTACTGCCGAATTTTATCAAAATATCTTAAACAACACAAAAGTTATTCAACGTTTAGTGACGTCACCCACTGATTTGTGGTGGTTCAAATAACAACGTTTAACGGTTTTATTGCTAATAATAAATATTATTTGGCATAAAGCCAAAAGTAAATTTTTCCACAGGCTTAAAAGCAATTCATATTTACATATAACGACCAAATTGTATCAAAATATTTCAAACGCAACAAAAGTTACAGCAGTTTTAGTGAGTCCATATACTGCTTTTTGACGATTTAAACAAGTGTAATGCAACAGACGTAACGAAAGAAAGTGCTGCAACTTTTGTTATGTTTGAAATATCTCAATACAATTTGGTAACTATACGCAAATATGAATTGCCTTTAAGCCTATAGAATTTCGTTAAATAATATTTACTTTTAGTGGAAATATTAGCCAAAAAATAGTTAAACATTTTTTAACTATCAAAAAACAGTGGGTGACGTCACTAACAGTTGAATAACTTTTGTTGTATTTGAAATATTTTGGTGAAATGTGTAAATATGAATTGCCCTTCAGCCTGTAAAATGTTATTTACACATTCCTACTTTTGACCAAAAGAGTAGTGAAAAACGTAGAGGGGTCATTTTTTTATTGGCACCCTGTAAATAATTCAACTGATACAGCTGTAATTTGATAATGCCCTCCTTATCAAATGAAGTGCACTTCAGAACGTGGCAAACCTTAAGAGCCAAAAGCAGAGTGGAAGAGGTGAGTGTTCAGTTTAGAGCGAAAGAGGTTAGTAAACATGAGAAGGTAGAGTTCCAGATGGAGGGACCGGCAAATGTGAAAGAACGTTGGCCAAATACAAGACGTGTCCACAACATATTTTCCAGCAGATACTGACTGAAGACCGTGCCACGACCCTTGACCAAGTTGCAGGGTGTGAGGATGGAGGATGAAATTAATAAGATGGCAAATGGCCTGCCCGCGCTTTATGCATGAGAAGTGCCAGGTTGAAGTCGATGAGCTCATGGATAGGAAGCCAGTTAGTTACGTGTGATATGGTCTTGCAGCCTTTTGGTGAGGGGAAGCAGGATGCTCTCAGAAAGGCCATAGAGTATAGAGTTACAGTAGTCAAGTCTGAGACGGTGTAACAGTTTTCATAGATGCTGGTCAAGAATAGAGCGAAGTTGCCGTATTCTTCTAAGGTGGAATAAGCAGGCACAAGAATGGGTGGATATCTGGGATTGACTCCCGAGTAGTAGACTCATCAATGCCTAACAAGCAAATTTTGTATATGAACAAATGTGTGTTGTCTTCATAAACAATATCACATTTATGAATTTCTTAAATTTCAGCATAAATATTAGAGCGAATCGCTGCTTACATGTGATGTATCATGTTACTCACCCGTCAAAATTGATACGTCCTGTTCTTTTTCCAATGTCCCAGACTTTTTCACCACCTCCGACATTGATTGTTCCCAAAATTGCTATTGTTATTAATCCAATCAAAAGTATAATCATCTGTAGTGAATCTGTGTATACGACGGCTTTTATTCCTCCCTAAAACAGAAGATAGAATAAGTTCTTACATTTTAATAGCTCGTAACTTCATCAGACATACGCGCTCTAACATGTTAATTTATAATTAATTGTTTATATAGATTTTGCAGCATCAGGCTGCAATTCATAATTGCAATTCCACTGCAATTACATTGCAATGTAAATTGCAATTATTATTTCAAACATTGTCAAAATCTACAATCAATCTGGGTTTTTTTAGACACATCGGGCAAATTTGACCAAAGTTTTCAATAGGCCCTATAGAAATTGACAAAATGTAATGAAAATCGAGGTTGGAATCTACATAAAAATATAAACATACAGACCCGGTTCTATGGATTTCTAGTATGTAGGCGGGATGAAATTTTGCCGCCCCAAACAGAAAATGTAAATTATGTAATATGAACAAGGCAATTGAAGGCATAATGAGGTTGGAGATTCTGAGCACCATAAAATTGCTAAATGATTAAATGTACTATACTAAACAGACTAAAACAGGTTGCATTGAAATTTAAAATCTAAACATTAAGAAATTGAGATGTTTCATTTAATGATTTTATTAGGCATGTTCATTGTGATTAAATATAGGCCTACATTTCAGCAGAAGCCGGATCCTTAATGAACTTGAGGATTGCGTCTTTCTGCTTGTCAGATGATTCACGCCAGAACCTTAATTTTCTATAGGCTCTAACCCAGACAAACGCTGCCTCTTTCTCTATAGACCATTCGCCATTTGGTTGATATTTGTAACATTTGCGGGAATTATTTGAAATTACAAAGGCCATACCTTATTTCTATTTCAACAACATCAATTGAATGGGGGCCTACTAGTTTAAACTGATTTCGTAAACGCAAACATTATTTATACCTAACTTTTATTTACACATCTAAACATTAAACACGACGGTCACGCTCATAACCGGCAGTTCCCGAAATAGTGAATCAACTATAAATAAGATTTTAGTTCAGAAAAGGAGAAGTAGATGACCTACGTTAAATTCGTCAATGCGATTATTCGAGTATTAAACTACTTCAAACATAAAAATATTAGAAAATTTGCTAGAAAAAACATAACATTAATTTTAAATGTTGCGGCTTGCCGCCTCTGCAATTTACCACCGTAGGCGCCTGCGTAATTCGCCTACGCCTATATCCAGCCCTGCCAACATACCATTGCAGTATATATTGTGCAGATGACTCCCGCCACAGCAATGATGATAAATTGACTTACGCCAGTCACTAAAATAGTACACAAAATTATTGTTAGAATCTAAACAGACATGTTTTGTATATTTTTGGCAACGTTAAATGCATAAAATGTAAATTCTTGTCAATAAATAACTACCAGTAATTATTTATGTATTAAACATATATAAACATTACTATGTTTGTTGTGAGGCGTGGTGGCGCAAGTGGGAGAGTAGACACCTTGCGTCCAAAGGGTCGCAGATTCAATTCCCACATAAGCCGCTGCGTAGAAACCTTGGGCAAGTCCTTCACTTACTGTTGCTCAAGGCGCTTTGGCGTTTAAACCGACACACATGCGAGCTGTAGTCAGGAATGAAAGAGGCGATATCGCCTCACAAACATATTATGTTCAACCTTCAGCCTGGAATCGTAAACCTTCCTCTTGTCTTGAGGATAACAGTTTTCCCTCTCCCCCTCGTTATAGGCACGTTATAAACTGAAAATTAAAATTTTTTGGTCAAGCACAACATGTAATATGTGAAGATTTGAACTCTCACCATTGTCTTCTATCTATTAAGAAATTACCATTTAGCCAATTCCTTCATTGTCATTCAAAGTTTCCGGTGACAACTACAATAATTACTCCTTCAATATGTAACAATTAATTGGTGGTGATGTTGAAGATCTTTAACAGAATTATAATGTCCTCTTCGGAATCAAACGGCTTACTCCGTTTAAAAATTGTTGCGCAAAAGAATTTTTCTCAACAAAATTATTTGAATCAACAAATGCCAATTTCTGCCAATTGCTGAAGAAAGCGACTATCGTTTGCCGGAGCAAAAACAAAACCGGAATCTTTAAACCATGGTTGGCCATAACAGAAAAATGCAAAGAAACTGAGGAGATTTGTTTTAGAATAAGTTGGTCAGGCAGGCAGGTTAGTCAACCAGTGATGTCTGCTATAGGTGAAGTGACTTAGTGATAAATCATAGTTACTTTATGGATAGAGGTTCACCATTACTCATTGTGGTCTATTAATCAATGTTGGAGTAATCCATATATAAGAATAGGCAAAACTAATGCCTGCATAACGCTATGGCTATTCCATGAATCAGCTTACTCTCCAGGAATCATTGCTTCTACACCTCCGGATTATAAATTTCTGAAAAAGCTCGTCCACTTCCACCTCGAACGATCAATAAGACTGTTAAAGGACCATATGTTGGTGGCATATGCATTATCTAGAAAAGTCACTTCCAGGCTATCATAAAGAACTCCGGAACTTACAAGACATTTGAAAATATTACGTCGTACTTTACATTTCATGATGCGTACATGTTGACCATCGTCATCTACCGCCCGGGATCTGAAGGTATCACTACGGACTTCTTCAATGAATTCACCGATCTGATATTC
>JAQFXW010003659.1:0-11713 GCA_034693945.1 Dendrobaena attemsi
CACAGAGCACTTTAAGATAGGAAAATCTTACTGAGCACCAAAGGCAGAATCCATCATTATATATATATATATATATACAGAGAATGTGTTATTGTAGGGGCCTATATAAGATCCGTCGCGGATCGGAGGAATAAGGAACGCTACTAACGACTCTCCCTATACGTGCATATTGCACAACCAACGAACATCAAAACAAGTAACTTACTGACTTTATTTAACTTATTTAATATTTATTGGTATATTCTCAGCCTGAAGATTGTTTTTTAGTAATTTATTTTATGACTGCTAATTTCAAATCTAGTTATCCTCAGAAGCGCTTCTTGCAACCTCCCAGTCCAACCTCGGTCAAGCAGGACAGTCTTATAAGACCAGAATGAAACAGGTATAAGATTTGCCTATAGCCTATAGGCACAAGCCGAAACCATACGGAGCCTATTCCAGGTCATGGGTTCAGCCGTGGACGCCCGTTATAAGGGCCCTTCTATACTCGGGTCCATGGTACAGCGACTAAGAATGCTCGGCATTGCCTGATAGCGCTGCACAAGAAGTTCCGTGAAGAACTTGAAGAAGAGAAGAGCGGCGATGAAAGCCCTTTCAGCGGAGGAGCAAAGCTCCCGCATGCATATATTAGAGGGACCAGGACCTCAAGACAGTGCCCGACCAGCGTAGCGACATGTGTACGGTTTGCAATTCATGGGCTGCGAGTAAGGAAGTCAGTGGAGACTGGAGTAGTGTTTTACATATATGCCCAGAGACCCGGACAAATGTTGGGATACGGCGGATGAGGCGAGCAGCAGTGCACAGAACCCATTATAGTCAGGCACCCAATTATTTTCTGCTATATCTACAGTAATCTACAGGCGAGAGACCACAATGAAGAAGGGTTGAGGGAGAGGAGATGGAACAGGATATCAGGTAGGCTTATATAGTTGCCGGAGTTGAAAGCTATAAAAGCTATATACGGCAGAGGGATTCATTGAATGCTTTTCTCTGCATGCATATCTGTCTGTCTGTCTGTCCATCCGTCCGTCTGTCGGTCTGCCTGTCACCACATGTCGTCAACTCCGTTTGTCAGTCAGACTCAGTCTGTTTACATGACAAAATATACACTGCACCGGGCGTATAGTTTTGCTGGCTCATTGTATATACAAACATGAATGAGAGACAGAAAGACGGATTGCTTGACAGTTTTGGTTATTTAGTTGTTTGGCTGACGGTTTGATTGATTTACTGATTGTCTGATTAATTGACTGAATCTCAGAATAAGTGAATGATTAAAAATCATACTGACGGATTGACTGCATGATTGATTTGCTGACTGATTGACTGACTGACTCAATATCTAACTAAAATTTAACATCTGAATGAATGAATGAATGACTTAAAAAGCATGTTTTATAGATGTATTTTGACTGGTTGACGTACATACATTCTCAGGGTGTACTCTAGTTAGGAATAAATACAATGGCTGTCGGGCGCAGTCGTGTAACGTGTCATCCCAACAGTCAATCAGATATACACCGTATACAGAGTCAGTCAATAGAGAAACGTAGGCGTATGTATACACCATAGTATATTATACGGCGTGTCTTCCGGCCAATGCATATCCCTCCGCCATCTACGTAGGCCCTATAGGCTTTTAAGTCCAGGAGTAAGTATCGAGCACCGACGACGACTTGGCCGAGGTATTTAGTAACATTTATCAAGTTCCATTCTATTAGGGAGACTTGTTTGAAACCCGATACAATCGACGGGAAATGGGTGGCCATTGTAGCCCCTCATTTATCCTGTCACTCGTATATACGCTGCTGTGACGCCCCCTATATATGCGGCGAACGGCGATTAAGGCGTCGCTCATAAAGCCACGCATGGTTTCGCGCACAATGCATCGATCTGTGTGTTGTTGCACTGGACACGGTCAGGCTATTAGGGCGGCCAAGACAGAATGACTTGTTTGTCATTCAACGCTGACACACAACGATTCGAATCTCTGTCAAGTGAAATCGTATACTACAAGCTACATGATATAATATTATAGTCGGTGTCCCAGTTGAAGTGACACCCTTTTGGTTTTTGCGATATTTGTTAAAACATGACGGATTTTGGAAATTTGAATGAGTGAGAAATAATTGATTGGCCCCATCTTGTTTTATTTCTCATTGGAACTCCAACGTAGGCTACAGCCTATCATTTTTTTTTTATCTGTAATGTTTTCTTGTCTTAAAATTATTTATCAAACACAAGTCATCTTTACTGAAACCCATTTTTATTATTGTCCCCTTACACGGATGACGAAAATAATAAGAATTCCTATTTTTAATATATAAGCTATATCATTTAGAAAGTAAGGTGTGCAGTTTAAAGCAATAATTTCCTATCTTCTACATGTTGTAAACTAAAAATTTTCTTTTCCCGAATTTGAATGTGCATAACGTCTGACTCTGTTGATAGAATGTGCTAAAATTTTCATGAAATATTGATAATTTATCCCGCTTTAAGGCTTTAAAATTGTATAGAGTTTATTTAGAATTAACAAATATATCGCAAGAACAAAATGGGTGTCACTTCAATTGGGGCACCGTGTATGCTATAACCGAAAAATACCATAAGATTACGGGTGGCGTAAAGAATATTCTAACTCAAATTGAATTCAGTTGAGATTCCTGACTGATAAACACAAAATAATTGATTGCAATTGATTTCATTAACTCAATGTTTTATTTCTAGGTTTTTAGCACTTGAATTAATATTTATGAACTATCTTTAAAATTCTAGAAACGAAACAAATTTCTTGGTTTATTAGGCTCTTTGGTTTCTCTTTAAATAATTTATTATTAGTTTTGGGAGCACATAGCCTGAGGATCTTCGTATAGGCCTACAGGCCAGGGGTGGAAAAAACATGTTTTAGTGAAAAATTAAAAGTTGTTTTTTGTGTTTTTTTGGTTTTTATGTTTGTTGTTTTGGCTTTAATATTTCCAGATTTCGGAAGACGTTAAGAAAAATCCACTTCAGACTTATTCAATTGAGATTTCAGACTGCTAAACACAAAATGATCGATAGCAGTTGATTTTATTACAATAATACGTCAAATCCTGGATTTTAGGCCATTGAATTAATGTTAATAAACATAATTCTACAAATGGAAATTAAAACCCAAAATTTCCTGGTTTATCAGATTTTCTGTTTTTTTATAAACAGAAAACAAAAACCAACCAACACTTTGCCACCTCTGATACAGGCTACGGACTCAATCAACTGACTGCAATCGCGAAGAGAAATCGTTCGATTACAGGCGGGGAGCGTTACCGAATAGACGTCCACCGTGAGAAAGTCACAACCCACAACATCTGGATTCCAATCGATGACTAACGGACACAACAAACAAACAGATCGAGGCACAGGGACTTCATGCTAACATGAGCATGAAGTGACTGTGACCCTGAAGACAGAAGCAGTGACACTTGGGCTCTAGGCCTAAGTAGGCGTCTCTTCTGATCCATGCAGTTGTGTTATTTAGGGATCCGTTTCCGTTGCCACCGGCATTTAAGAAATCTGATATGCGCTATACAGCTTTGTCAACCCTCTACAGATATTGTATACGTGCATGGCAACAACTCTAGAACAACATGTATACGACGCATGCATATACAATGTATAATACTCGAACTCTCACAAACTGTCATGGCCGTGTATGTGTGCATTGTGTAGAATCTGTTTTACATGATTTATTGTATACGCACGAAGACGCTCAATCATATATAAGACTAGCCATATTAGTTCGTGCATGACTGTAAAAAGAAAACCACTTGAACTGTAATAAGACTGTAATAAGTCTATAGAGTCAGAACACTTAAAGAACTTGTCCGTCAAATTTCATTAGCATGCAGTTGAAACTGCACATGCTTATAAGACCAAAATAGCTTATATGAATCAAAGCTATAGAATCATGGCTTGGTTACAGTTTAACGACGCTGTTACATAACAAAGATCATTAGCGTCGCCCTCCTCCATATCCAGACTTGAGACTGGCACTGCAGTGGCGGAGTTCAATCTTGGATATGCAGATATCTATTGTGTATACAGGGAGAGCTAAAAAAAGTGACCCACTAAGTTTCTCCCCATTATCTCGGTCAAAAGTAGGAATATTTAAATAAAATTTTTAGAGACTGAAAAGCAATTCATATTTACATATAACTCTCAAATTTTACCAAAATATTTAAGACAGAACAAAAGTTATTCAACTTCTAGTGACGTCACCCACTGTTTTTTGATGGTTTAAAAACGTTTAACAGTTTTTTCCTAATATTTCAGCCAAATAAATATTTTTAGTTAAATCTGCCATGCCTATAGGCAACTAATATTAACATACAGCGACCAAATTTTATTTAAATATTTTAAACCCAACAAAAGTTTCAGCACTTTTTGGGGAACACTTGTTGCGTTAAACGTTTCTAAAACATCAGAATTCACAGGTGGACTCACTTAAAGTGCTGCAACGTTTGTTGTGCTTGAGATATTTTGATAAAATTTAGCACCTAGATGTAAATATGAATTATTCATAAGAATATAGAATTTCATTAAAATATATTTAATTTGGGCGGAAATATTATCAAATAACTGTTAAGCGTTATCAAAAATCAGTGGTGACGTCACTATAAGTTTTATAACTTTTGTTGTGCTTGATATATTTTGGTGATATTTTGCAGCTACATGTGGGTATAAATTGCCTTTCAGCCTGTCAGATTCTATTTAAAAATGTCCACTTTGGCGGAAATATTGGCAACAAAAGTTGGGGGACATTTTATTAGCAAAAAACTGTGAAACGTTTTTGAACCATCAAAAGTGAGTGGGGGACGTCACTAAAAGTTGAATAACTTTTATTTTGTTTTAAATATTTTGATGAAATTTGACAGGTATACGTATATATGAATTGCCTTTCAGACTGTAAACTTTTATTTGAAAATCTTCACTTTTCACGAAGATATTGGCAAAAAACCTAGGGGATTCATTTTGTTTTTGCTCACCCTGTATATATGCAATCCAGGAATCAACAATTATGATTCCATTCGTCTGTTGCGCTGCAGTATATATAGGCCCCTATAGAGTTACAGTCAACTTGTAAAGTCAGGGACTTTGTAAAGTGCCTGAAATGTCAGGCAATTTGAATTACGAAAGCTTTACACACTGCATGCCTGAAAGCAAAATGACGAACGTTATCCAACTTTATTATAGTTTGTTATGAATACAAGCAATTTTTGGGACTTTACAAATTGTCTGAAATTTCAACCCACTTGGCCTGGGTTGGGAGCGCCTTTGATAAAAGATCTTGAAGACTCGCTATAGAAATTTTGATTGATTGTTCTATTTATTTGCAAGAACCTGCCAGCGTTTATACGACCATTTCTACTTGTTTCCATCGTCACTTTTACTTACAATGGCATATACATTATATCGTGGAGCTGGTTATATAAGCTTAGTGGTGGAGTTCAGTGCCCTGCGTCCGAAGAATCGAGGGCTCGAAATCGTACACCTCAAGCCACTCAACAAGGATCTTGAGCAAGTCATTAATAACTCATAAGCTTAATTGCTTTCTGGCGCTTCGGAGAGTGAACTCCGGCTCAGCATCAGGCATCAGAGCTGTAGTCGGGAGCATCTGAGTGAGTCGTGAACTCGAAGAGACCCTGTTTAGAGAGAGCTCTGAAATAAATAAATTATAAACAAATTCTAACATGACTGATGCCTCAGAGGGAAAATATACGCATATATAGGCAGTTCGATTCCATTGAATTCGTTATAAAGATCTAATGAATTAAAGATCTAGACATTTTCTAAGGAAGCGAAACGGGCTGGCATAGGCCTACTTAACTTAGCCTAGATTACTTAGCAATCAACATTTTGGAGTATAGGCCTATGTATAGGCCTGCATAAAGGCTGAATGGATGCCTTTTTGGACATCATGCACCAATATTCAGAAGATCAATGTAGGCCCTAGACATCTTGACGCCTAAATCGTTTTAAATCAGCAACTCAATACATGTCGTATCCTGCATGCGCCTATAGCATAATGTAACCCATTATCAATATATTTACCCAAGTCACGTGACAACGGCGATAGCATGTCGCAATTTAGAACGCAACATAACGCATACGAACATCAATATAGTCCAGAGAAAGTTACTGCAGACTACTCTAGCACAATCTCTAGCGAACTCTCTCTCGCAACGCTCTCTCACAATGCGCAAAACTATCCTTTTTAAGAAATTAGATTTATAGAATTTCAAGTTTTATCGAAAAATAGGTCAACACGCCATTTTAACAAATCCCACCCTGTATAACTTGCAGTAGGCTAGTCCTAGGCCACGCTTTTTTTATTATTATAACAGAACTGGGATGACGAACGAAACCACAATTTTGTATTATAATTAAGTTGGCGATGTTTAGGGCCTATATAAGAAGTCGGATTAGGTCCCACAAATATTTTTTAACACGGGTGCTGAAAAAACATCAGAATCGTGAAAGTTTAATTCGTTTAGGCCCAAACATTTTCTAAGGAAGCGAAACGGGCTGGCAAGTGTAATTTGCCTTTGAACATGTGGAATAAATCTAGTTGTCTGCTTTGCATTAAAACATGTCTTTAGTGAGCCGACCAATGTAGGCCTACGCAATACACGGGGTTTATTTAATATAGCCTAACCGTACTCTTCACATCCCCCGATATAGAACCCGTGATTTAAAAATAGGTGAGTACGTTAAGGGTTACATACCATGATCGCCTCTGTTTAGAATAGTCCAAGAGGCGCTATATAAATTGAAACTTAATATTACAACTAGCTCTATTTTGTTTAAGTAGGCCTACATAATATATATTATGTAATGTATATATAATGTATGTATATATATATTAATATATATAGTGGATTCGTTACATTACAGGTGATCAATTAGCGTCGATGGCTGGCATGCATGGTACGACGCCAAAGCCAAGACGTACGGTGGCTGTCACCTAGTCGCTAATACGGTCGCACGCGGTCAATTGGCTGTCAGGATGAAAGGCAGACTGCGACGACCCATCTTCAAAAGGCACAACTGTAGACGACATCGATGAAAGCAGGCCGCCAATTTCAGCGAATTAAAATTCCAAACGAGGAAGAACGAAGCGGCGACATGTATCTAGGGAGAGTGTGTCTCCTTTGCCTCGTAAAGCTCCCTGCAGAGACCCTCACCGACCGACTCGACTGAGATTATCGCTAAGTGGGAGATATAGTCTTTACTCATAAGTCACTGCACCCGGAGTCAGCAGGAGACAAACTGTGTAGGCCTATATTATATGAAGCCTGACACTCAATCTAGGACTCGACGGAACAGTTGAAGAACTTTATCCAGTGCGACGATATTACACACGTGCATATGGTGAAGACGTCTGACGCGTCTGCGATGGTCACAGTCTAAGTATAGCCTTTACAGCGGGTAATGTAAGACAATTGTAGTCACAAGTGTCTCTACCGAATACGCGACTCTTCTCTAACAGAGAGGGGGATATCTAGTCTCTCTATAGTCTCAACTGAATGACCTGCAGATCAATATAATCGTCGATGCAATTGTCGTCGTCTCTTGGCGTTCTTTGATTATAGGACAACGTTATCTATGCCTATATATTTCTCGATGCATATTATAATAATTATACTTTCGCTATTTCATATTTCAGAACTAATGTTCCCGCAATGCATTTGCAGGCAGTCCCTTCAATAAAGCACATACTTACTTACTTATCAAGTGTCTCCTCGGTTGGGTCCCCGTGTATAGCGTCGT
This sequence comes from Dendrobaena attemsi, assembly GCA_034693945.1. Lineage (NCBI taxonomy): Eukaryota > Metazoa > Annelida > Clitellata > Crassiclitellata > Lumbricidae > Dendrobaena > Dendrobaena attemsi. The sequence continues at coordinate 7,810 of JAQFXW010003659.1, forward strand.
CGTCGTCGTCTGGTCCTGCATGGTCCTGGTCCTGCATGGTCCTGATCCTGCATGGGCGGAGGCTGCATGCATGGGTCGGTCTCGGGCGCCGCTACCTCTCCCCGTGTGGCACCTAATTATCGGTCGGTGCCTTTGCCATCGTCGCCCAGCAGCTAGCACGCTCTCGTACCAGACACCAACACATCTGAGAGATGTTTGGCACCGTGCACGCGCTCCATCCGCATCGTCATCTTTTACTGTCGTCATGCACCCGTGGATGGCAGCAGCAGCAGCAGCAATCACATCCACTGCGGCTGCCGCATCCCTAACCTCTGACCTCAGCATTCTCTGCCGCAACCAAGTCCAAAAGCATTTCACGGGTTAGAACTTAGAACGACGAAAAGGAAGAAGGACTTACTATGAAAACACAACGGACAATCGCAATGTGTCCAGTAAGATACAACTTATGTGCTCGCATATGACCACATTCGGTATATATTCAGGCCCTTCGATCCTAAACATAGAAGAACAAATCGGCAGACAGAGACATACATACATACTTAGGTAAAGAGACAAAGACAGACATTACTGACATTAGAGACAAAGAGACAGACAGAGAGAGGCAGACAGATAGACAGACAGAGATAGACAGAGAGAGGCAGAGACAGGCAGACAGACAGTAACAGACAGACTGATAAACAGAGACAGAAAGAAAGCAACGGTCGCCTCTATGCCAATCAAATAAGCTCTTACGTATATAAGACTCAGAATTCAGTTCGATTCCATTGAATTCGTTATAAAGATCTAATGAATTAATGACTCAATGAAGAATAGAATGAAGAATATAATAAGAATGAGAATGAGAAATAGAATGAGGAATAGAATGAGAAATAGAATGAGAAATAGAATGAGAAATAGAATGAGGAGTAGAATGAGAAACAGAATGAGATATAGAATGAAGAATAGAATGAGGAATTGAATGAGGAATAGAATGAAATTAGGAATAGAATGAGGAATAGAATGAGGAGTAGAAAGAGTAATAGAATGAGGAATAGAATGAGGAGTAGAAAATGAGGAGTAGAAAGAGGAATAGAATGAGGAATAGAATGAGGAATAGAATGAGGAGTAAAATGAGGAGTAGAAAGAGGAATGGAATGAGGAATATAGACTGTGAGTTTCATGATCGCCATTGTACGATCCATCAGTCGTTTTCCTATATTGACTGCATGCAGTCGATGGGAAGAGAGTGTCAGACCTGGGGTGGCCGCAGGGCCATGCATGGGCATATAATATAACATATGGCCCTGATTATCGTTGTACCCGCCTCTTCGCTTCCCCGTAATCGGTTTCCTTCCGCTCAGACCCTATTCTCGCCTGGCGTCCAAAATAATAGAGAGACACGACGATGCCCCATTGCCATGTGCTGCAGTGCAACGGAACGGGGTTGTTAATTGGAACGACATTTGGGGCAGCGGTGACTCCTCCGTATAACGACCGCATCTCGTCGTGATCCGCCCTTGTATAGTAGACCCTGCAGTCGTCTTACTAGGTAGGACCGATGGATGGTGAGCCATGTTGCAGACTACGCTGAAGGGACGAGACCTGTGGTGATTGAGAGGTTGAATTAAGAACCACACATCGAATAATGAGTCGATTATGGAGACAGGTAATCGCGCCTACAGTTGCTCAAGGGCGAAGATGCTAAACAGGCGATCAGATACAAGTCTTCAGCAGCAGCAGCAGCCACTAGAAAGGAAGTTTCCCCTATGTTGCGGAGAATTAACTAAAGGCACTTCACCAGATTCCCACGTGTGTATCCGTCATGCACCGTTGGGTTGTGTGTTTTGCAAGACCTGCTGATCACTCATGCATGCAATAATATCAGTGGCTTTGGACGATGGCTGAGCTTGAGCCTACACTGACCAATTGACCATTCGATGATCAAAAGGACCGAAGCACAAGACTGGACTGAGGTCGGAATGAGGAACTATAAGAGGACCGGATAAGCGAGTCATCTATAGGTGATTCATGATCTAGGATCTATATTTAGTCAAAGACGGATTAGTCGTTACAACATGTGTTATAACTTGACACATCGAGAAAAACTATAACTATACGAGTGAAACACTTGACCAAGGTCATTTGCACAATAAACACCTTCATGAGGCGTCCGAATCTCTTTCCAGCTAGGCTGAGTAATCTTGTGACCAATCGACCACTATATTCCACGTAGATCAAGCCTCTAATTCGAACCCCGAATAACGAAAAACACAAAAGGACTTCAATAACAAGCATCGTTGAAAGATGTTCGCATTCAGGCAGTGCCAGTCCCAAGCCGAGCTAAAGAAATGGGGGTGACGCTGGCCATCTTTGTCATGACACATGTGGCGTCTTTAAAAAGAAGCTACAGGCCTATATAATGTAGCTTATACACATGTTAGCGAGAGCCATCTATAGACGCTATTATGCTCTGCGAACGGTTGTATTAAATTCTCAGTCGTGTAATATATAAAACGGGTCTGAAGACCTAAGACGAATCCCAAATTTAATAAAAAAAACATCGAGTAAAATCCAGAAGACCAACAAACCGAAAATTAATGGCTAGCCTATGTAATCAAGCTTATATGAAAGTACGCGATCATCTTAAAAACTTCTATAGCGCGCAATAAAAAAACACACATAGGCCTCTCCTGAATGCACACAATGACATACACGTATAACCTTCATGCAATGCACTTCAATAGTAATGCTTACATTTCTCAATATTGATCTGAAATAGAGGGCATGTGTTTCATATATTTTTGTACATTAATACAGATACATTAAATACTTTTAATTATTATTATAATCATGCCGACATTCTATTGTGTATACTATACATATGGGCGAACAAAATGTATACATCGTATACAGAGTAGTGCACTGTATGCTGGCTATACATTGCATACAAACATTCAAACATTGCATGTGTAATTGTATATAGGCCCTATACTACGCACAGGTCCGTATACACATACCGGCGTCTGTGGTGTGTGTTTGTTTGTTTGTTTATTTGTGTGTGTGCTTGTGTGTGTGTGTGTGTGTGTGTGTGTGTGTGTGTAGGTGTGTGTGTGCGTGTGTGTAGGTGTGTGTAGGTGTGTGTGGGGGGCCTACTGTAGAAATGATAGCTTTCACTCTGTTGTAGACTATAGTATTAGGCCTACACGATAGTCGTATTGTGTAGACGCATGAGAATTATTATGGACTGAGGAAAACTCAGAGTCGAGATCCTCTTTCGAATCGGATCAGTGGCAGCGACGAAGTAGGAATCAACGGAGGCGGAAATAACAAAGGATAATTACGACGCGGATTTCATGGAATAAGAGGAGAGAGACACACAGAGAGAGGAGGAGGAGGAGAAAGGGAAGGGTGAAGGAGAGGAGGAAGAGTTCTCGATGATCTCTCTCCCTCTCCTCATGATCAGATGTGCTGCAACCACGCGATTAATAAACTCTCATTATTGGCAGCGACAACTGACGACAATACCTCCGCAAGACAGCCAGAGACCCCTCTGCCGCACTGCTGCAGTGCAAGCAGTCTCTATGCGTTTGCGACGAAGACGACACAGGCGCATACAGGCAGACGGACTCGTATACACGGATAGCATAGAGTTTAATTTGAGAGCTGACACAGACTCTAATTCTGGGTCCGTGCTCGCGCTATAATATCGCCTCATATATTCGTTACCAAGCGGAAGCCAGCGAATCCGCTAAAACCATGGCAACCGAACATCCAACCTGGCGGATGAATGTCGAAATCATTTTAGTTTTAATTAAGACAATCTCACACAAAAGCACCGCGCACCGTTTATTTACAAATATGTAATTAATTCGTCGACGAAGCTGACGGCGGGTGGCCTCTCAACCCGGATATGCGAGTCTTGGGC
>JAQFXW010003660.1:0-11712 GCA_034693945.1 Dendrobaena attemsi
TATGCCGAGGCCTAGAAAATGAAGCCGCTAACACTTCATCCCGATGGCAAGCCCAGGGTTTGCTAAGGGTCTCACTCACTACCTCGTAAGGTACTATGTCTATGTTTTTAACTACTCTACAGGTCATAATTAGCCGATCTTGTCTAAGCATCGGTAGGACTATATGTACGCCTATGTATAATAAATTATACGCAATTATGCGTCTAAGTTCTTTTATCTACTTGCGTATCAGTTCACTGCAACTTTCGTCTATATGAGTAGTTTAACTTTTTATCACGCGTCGATGGATTGCAGGATTATTTGAATGCATGAATGATTGAAGAAATTGAGTTTTTAACCCTTCAGCAGTCTACACACTGCGATAGGATTTTTAATATTGTAGATGGACATAATTATAATCCATCATTTGTATGATCAAGGTTGCCGTCGCCTTTGTACTTTCTCACTTGCTCACTTTCTCTTTTCTCTCCCTATTAGTCTTTCCCATTCCCTCTGCAGCTCTCTTTAATCTCTCTTATTCCCAATCTTCCTGCCATTTATTTTTTTTGTCTTTCGCTTCTATTTCCTCTGATAAGATTAATCTCTATTTCTTCCTGCTATTCCGCTCTGCTTGTACTCTTTCTAATTTTAGTCTTTCTTTATGTGACGTCTGGCCTAACATAGTGCAGTAAAGTGACCCATAATTGCTTTGGCTCTTAAGCGCGGGTGTCACGAAACAAACTATCACATATATGCGAAATGAAGTGTATACTGGATGGACAACCCTTTGAGTCGTACGATATCATCTTCTCATAACCGCAAATGAATTACAAATTTTGCAATTTTTAACTCAAATTAAGTAGAACATTCAGTCGTGGTCTTTTGAATTGAATTTTGCTATTTCTTTCCATTTGAATTGAACTTAGTTTCTTCTCTTTTGATGCAGTTATTTTTGGTATAACAGTGTCAACAATGAATTCAATAAAGCCAGTAAACCTCTCATTACACTATCCGTTTGTTTGTTCGTTTCTCCCTCTGTCTGTCTCACGATTAGTAAGGCGACTGGATAGACGCAATGGATGCGTATAAAACGCAGAAAAATAAATGTCAGTAGTCAAAATTTATCTGACCGTATCAAGCGGAAGTTGTTAAGCCCTTGTTTAGGTATAAGTACATGTAGGCCTAAGTCTAATCTCAAAACTCATTGCGTGAAGGGCTTGTACGATGTGGGTGGGGTTCAATTAGGTCCTGTACGTGCTTTGTTGGTGTGCTTACTTCTGGAATTCTTGCAAGAATTATCCATGCGTGTTATACTGCGTTGAATATCATTGTCACTGAGAATTGGACCGTACGAATAATGATGAGGTTTTATTTAAACGAGATATCGGGAGAAATATATCGATAATTAAATTGAATTGGACAGAAAAGACGTTGACTAGAAGAGAGAGGATGCAACAAATAGGACACGAAGACACCGAGTCCAACTCTCTTCTGTTTGCTAAACGTAAATACATCGCAGAGATTTACCAGCATATATACTCGTATTAACTGTCCATCATTCTCTCTCTGTCCCTCCATCCTTCCATCCCTCCATCACTCCATCCCCCATACCTCCATCCTTCCATCTCTTAGTCCTTCCATCCGCACGTCCGTCGACTGTCCGATAAATCTGTCCGGCGACGGGTGCTGCTGCTGCTGCGGGAGTTGGCTTTCATCCGGAGGAAGCTTCCAGGTAATTGCATATCCATCCGTCTTCCAGCCGTTGGCGCCGTTCTTAAATCCTAATCCAAGCGCGATGAGGAAAGTCTCGTATACTATGTTTCTGTCTCTGCCATTCATCCTCAGTCAATTCTACGTATTCCTCTTCCAATTGCTCTTCCTCTTTTCCATTCTCCGCTAACTGTTTGTGTTCTATTTCCCTTATTCGCATTTATTGTCCTCCTCCCCTTTATCCTCTTCCTATTCCAGTATACATCCACATCCACTCATCCCTAATCATGTACACCTCCTAATGTTCTGCTCATCTTTCCATTCTTTTCTTCGCCTTTGTTCTCCTACTCTTATTTCTCCTACAGTCCTACTACTCCTGTGGGAGGAGAAATTATTCTTTTCCTGCTCTTCGATTGTGATTAGGTGTTGGAGTCGACAATAATGGCGAATGGACGGCACACAATCGATGGAACACAGACAGCGAAGAAATCATCCATGTTAAGAGATTTTCAATTACTGTAATTAGGGCTATAGTACCTTCAACGCTTGCGGGTCTCTACACTGTTTATAATTATAGAGATTGCTTTTGTCAGCATAGAAGCAGCAGCGGCAGAAGGATGCAAAGCATAATGTGAAGAAAAATAAAAGAAGAAAACCCAGAAGACTGTGAAGAAGAGGAAGTGCAAGTGGAAGAAGGGAGCGAGAGAGGAAGAGGATGAAGAAGAGAAGATGATGGTGATGAAGAGGCGGATATATCCAGATTATGGTTTCCACAGTTTCCTATACGAAGCATCGCCATATTATACGATTAAATGATTCCCTGACCATGAGCAATTTCTTAGCAAATGCTAAGCTGCAGACTAATACGTTGATAATTGTCTATTTTTGTAGATTGTGAGAAAAGTTTGTCTTGCTTCGTAAAAGACAATTATTTTAATTGCCCTATTCTATTTGCGTGACTGTACACGTATATTTATGAGCACGATAAACATAGGGAAGAGGGAGAAGAAAATGAGGAAGAAGATAAAGAAGAAGTAGAAAAAGAATATTCTTTCGTGATCTGAACTGAATTAACTGAATTTGTCGGTGTAGGCCGACCTGCAGAATAGACAGACACCAAAGCGTTAGCTGCCAATTCACTAATTAGCCTCTTATAGACCCTTCTCAGGCGACTTCGCTTTTGACTGCTGAAATGAGTCTTCCTCGTTTTGTACACATCTCTATCTTCTAAATTCCTTCTTATGAGATTCAACCAATTATTTTGAAGCAGAAAACTTTTCGATGATTTCCTACGATTCATTGGCACGCTTTTAAAAGAGTGGATAGTCCGTTCTGTTCATCTTCATCCGGCAGGATACTCAATTTCGTCACGGGAAATAGGATTTCAGGGGAGGATAATCCATTTCATGACACCGACACAAGAAAATACAAAGTGAATGTTGGTCATTTTACTGCAAAACATTCGACCAGACGTCTTCTCCGCTCAGCCTCACTGTTCACACCAATCAAATCCCCCCATCCTTCGTAGGTTTCCATCAACTTCCATTTTCCGTCTTAATGTATTTCTCTCCCTTCCTCTAGCATTTTCATCTCTCTTTCTTAGCTCAATAGTTGTAGCTGTTATCCCATCTTTAGCCCCAAGTCTCGCTTCATTCCCCTCTTCCGTTCTCGCTGTGCATCCAATTCCTCCTCTATCTCGTCCATTTTCCGCTCTCGCACAGAAGTGTCCCCCACCCCGTTCCCTCGGGACAGAGCGTTTGCGTCGTCGTTTCCCTTATTCCATGTCCTAATCCGTTCCGTGAACCGCGAACAGGAGGAGGAGAAGGAGGAGGAGAAGGTGGAGGAGGTGGAGGTGGAGGAGGAGGAAGAGGAGGAGATGGGGAGACACCGATTTGTCCTCCAAATGATCACGTCGTCTAAGCATTTGCTGCGAGCCATGCTTTCTGAAGTTGGCCTTTCTGCAAGAAAATCTTGTTTGACTATAATTACTGGTGCAACTATGTCTCATAAATATTACATACATGACATTACATGTAAATAACTGCATAATTATAGTGTATAGCCATATGTATGTATACACCTACATACATCGTCACCGTGCAACCGACGACAAGAACAGCTGAAATAATCTTTATATGGCGCCAGGGTACGCCTGAGAATAAAGAACGAGGCCCTCAAAATATTTCATGAAGACGTGACTCGAGGCTTCAATCGATAGAGTAGTCTCGCAACACAATAGTATAGACTCATTGTAAGAACAATATATACAGGCCAGTGAGAAGAAGAGTAAGATCACAGGATATATCTATTGGAGCAGTATTCTTTCCATTCCCTGGATATTCCAACACTTTTCAGTTACAGACTAGACCTAAGCCTATTATAATAGAATGTTATTCTATCTCTACACCTAAGCCTATTATAATAGAATGTTATTCTATCTCTAGACCTAAGCCTATTATAATAGAATGTTATTCTATCTCTAGACCTAAACCTATTATAATAGAATGTTATTCTATCTTTGGCTCATGTGCGGTTCTGTTGATCGGCTTAGCGGGGTATTATATAGCAACTCTGCCAACTCATATAGGCTGCTGCTCTTGCGATTAGTTATGCTGCTGAGAATTCACTGAGTGAAGGCAGACGATGATTATTTCGGGATTATTTACCGCCGGTAAAGTGATAATAATTTGATTACCAATCTGAAGGTAACGGGAATTGGTGGCATTCAGTATAAAGCATCGTTTAGTCGTCGGTTGCCATCTGTCACCTGGCTGTTCATAACCAAGATATTATAGCGAACACCAAGAAGAGACAGAGGACGTTTCCTGCTTTTTCTATACCTGAAGGATGACATCCAGAGAGATCTTGGAGCATCATTCTGAACAATTAACCTATACTGTCTTTCCTGCTCTGCTATAGGGCTTCAGAAGCTGTATAAATAATTGCTTCGCCTGACGTATATAATAGTAGGCTGGGGTTTCCATGGAGACCTCCTCCTCCTTTGTCCAGTGCATGCAGTCAATCTCTCTTCAGTGGTCGTCGAAACACCTGACCGCTCTTCTGGTCAGTCTGGTCAGTTTCTGGTCAGTCCTGGTGGTGGTGGTGGTCGCAATCTATCGATCGTTGCCAACCACCCTCCTTCGTCTTGGCACGGGTGTGGCGCTGCTGCATATGGACTGTCGTCGGTCAATAGATAGAAACTGTCCCGGGCCCATACGAGGCAGACGGGTCCTACCCTGGTCACTCAGTCTAGGGTTTTTGTGGATAATATAACTGGGGTGAATTGCTTGATGGGGCAGTTAGGATATATCCAGATTATGGTTTCCACAGTTTCCTATACGGAGCATCGCTGTATTATAGGATTAAATGATTCCCTGACCATGAGCAATTTCTTAGCAAATGCTAAGCTGCAGACTAATACGTTGATAATTGTCTATTTTTGTAGATTGTGAGAAACATTTGTCTTGCTTCGTAAAAGACAATTATTTTAATTGCCCTACTCTATTTGCGTGACTGTACACGTACATTTATGAGCACGATAAACATACGAACATGGACATTGGACACACTCGTACATGGACATAATATATAGTACACACTCGTACATGGACACTGGACACATTATACACATGAATACGTGCATGTCATGTGCAAATGTATTTTTCTTTACATCAACTGAAATGCTGACCGTACATGAAGTAGCAAGCATTCTGGGAATTAGGAAGGACACCAATCAAGAGACCGACAGATAGGCAGACATTCAGTCAGACGGAAGGACAGAATCATAAAAACACGCGGATCGTGCATGGACAAAAGCTTATACGAGCTTCAATTGAAGGTTCTGCTCTGAAGAGGATTACGAGGGAATGACAGAAGAAGGGAGACATTGCAATTAGAGTAGAAAGAAAGAGAAGGAAAATCAGAAGAGGTGGAGTAGTAGGAAGAGGAGTAGGAAGAGGAGGAGTAGGAAGACGAGTAGGAAACGGAGGAGTAGAAAGAGGAGGAATAGGAAGAGGAGTAGAAAGTGAAGTGGAGAGAGGAGTAGGAAAAGGAGTAGGAAAAGGAGTAGGAAGAGGAGTAAGAAACAGAGGAGGAGAAAGAGGAGGAGAAAATGGAGGAGTAAGAAGAGGAGGAATTGGAAGACGAGTAGTAAAAGAAGTAGAGAGAGGAGTAGGAAGAGGAGTAGGAAAAGGAGTAGGAAGAGGAGTAAGAAACGGAGGAGTAGGAAGAGAAGTAGGAAGAGGAGGAGTAGGAAGAGGAGGAGTAGGAAGAGGAGTGTTAAGAGGAAGAGGAGGAGTATTGAGATGAAGAGGAGGAGTAGAAAGAGGAGTAGAAAGAGGAAGAGGAGGAGTAGGAAGAGTAGAAGAAAGAGGAAGAGGAGGAGAAGGAAGAGAAGTAGAAAGAGGAGTAGGGAAGGAGTGGGAAGAGGCGGAGTAGGAAGTGTAGGAAAAGGAGTAAGAAGAAGCGTAGGAAGAGGAAGAAGAGGAAGTGAAAGAAGAAATCGAATAGAAAGGGGAGTAGGAAGCGGAGGAGTAAGAAGAGGAGTAATAGGAAGTGGAGTTGGAAGAGGATAAGGAAGAGGAGTTGGAAAAGAAGTAGTAGGAAGAGGAGGAGTAGAAAGAGTATAAGTTTGTTTTGCTAAATGGCTATTAACCCTTTCAACCCGATATCTCGCTATAGAGGTATGATTTCGGTACGATTTTCAAGGTCTTGGGTTTAAAGGGTTAAGTCGGTTCTGAGTCACCAGTGGAGGAGAGAGCGAGATTATGCTTTCGTCGTGTAAAATGATACAGCTTTTTATTTTACAACTCAGGGAAATCCTTATAGCCATTGACAAATACCATCAATGGACTGTCGTATTGTATTGCATTGTATCCATCGATTTCCAAAGCGCCTCTTTCTGTACGATCTAATCAGAGGCGCTCACAGTGCTTTGGGTCCCGTGAGAAAATATAAGTTTTAAGACAGCGGGCAGAGGCAGTAGTACTACCAGTTCAAATAGCGGTACGATTCAATGAGAAAAGGTCATTCAAAAGAATGAGCCAACAGATGCATTGGAGCCAACAGATGCATTGGAGCAATACTGGGCAGTAGCAGTTCGAGAAAGAGACACCAGAAGGTCATAACAACCTAGAAAACGGAGAGGGCGACTGGAAGCAGCCCAATAGGCCACTCAATCAGGTCACAGACATAGCGCGGACTTGATCCAAACCAGCTCTGTAGGTAACAGAAAATTTTTTAAACTGAATACCCGGAGTAAGAGGAAGCCAACGAATCTGCTCAGTCATGAATGTGGAGATGTGGAAGTCACTACAATCGATTCAAGGATATCGGAATTCACGATCAAGATAACAGATGAGATGCCGAGCCATCTCACCCATCTGAGGGAATTTTCACCAGTCGCCACAAGCTCCACAATTCTGTGGAAAACCCAGTATAACAATTAGGCCAACATTTTTCCAGTTTATTCTTCTATTGTTTATTGTTAAAGCTTTCACTTTGTTACCAAGTAAATGTCGAACATGTCGATGAATCTATTAGTATAATAATATGCATAATTAATGTTAATGCTGAGTTTCTATCCCAATGGACCTGTGGGTTGGCAGGTACAACACGTAGCATTGTCTTGCCCAGCACCTACAGTGATATTAAGGTGGAACTGAGAAGATCGAGGCTTTGAGTTGTGTGTTGAGAAGGACGTTCTTAGAGAGACCGTATTATCCGCATACGTAAGAGGATGGACAGAAGATGTGTTTTTGCATTGAAGATTCCTTTTCCCCTCAGAAACTGATGGAGACGTCCTTTCTCTTTAACTACGCAACGTTAATCGGTATGCTACAGTGTGTCTAGTCTCATGCAGTCTGATGATGTAGATGCCCTGGTTTCCAGATAGCCTGCAGCGACCTATCGCTTGTAATAATATAATGGACGGCTGTTTAATTTTCTAGCAGAGTTCTTTATTAGTCTGTACACTGCAGTCATGTGGTTAGAAGCTTTTAACCAGACATTTACTTCGTTTAGACACATTTATTCAGGATAATCCTGTCTGTCAGCCAGCAGTGCAATAAAAATGCATTTCGCACTAATTGAACTGCATTTGTGCCTGCATAGTACATGTATTGCCGATATATCTTCTACGCACGAAAGCACGAAGTGTTTACAAGAAGTGTCTATACTCCAAAACAACTGTTGTTCTAAGGTTGCACAACTAAGTTTTAAAGGTTAACTCGTTCTCGAATCTACTCATTAAGTCTGCTCACATGCTTACACACGCAATCACCTAGGGGAGTATTTAGGGGCTTTCCGGGTTCAAACCTAATATAAATGGTTTTTAAAACATGTTTCAAAAGAAATAATATGTTTGGATGAAAATTTTGAACTTTTCCGACCACATTCCGTGGTAATCTCACGAAAACATTGCCGGCTGCCGCTGCAATCATCTATATTCTACAGGCCGAAAGCACCAAGTCGCCGCTCTCATGGAGCAAAATTAGGTATACTGTTGTAGATTTACAATTGTCGGTGTACTTTTGTGGAGTTACAATAGTCGATATACTTTTGTGGTGTTACAATCGTCGATGTACTTTTGTGGAGTTACAATAGTCGATGTACTTTTGTGGATTTACAATCGTCGATATACTTTTGTGGAGTTACAATAGTCGATGTACTTTTGTGGTGTTACAATAATCGATGTACTTTTGTGGATTTGGCCCGACGAATCTACTGCAGCGGCTATCATCTCTGTACTGCACCAAGTCGCCGCTCTCATGGGCGTTGTAGAAGTACTGAATTTAAGATTCTGGAGTACATCATCGATGTACTTTTGTGGATTTACAATCGTCCATGTACTTTTGTGGATTTACAATTGTCGATGTACTTTTGTGGATTACAATCAATCGTCGATGTACTTTTGTGAATTTACAATCGTCCATGTACTTTTGTGGATTTACAATCGTCCATGTAGCCTACTTTTGTGAATTTCAATGTCAATGGAACGTGCCTCAGACCTGCAGCCCGTACACGCTAAGAATAAACTCGCCAAATAGGCCGACGACACTTACCTCCTCTCGTCGGTTCGTCGAAGAAAGCAACTGTAGAGGAAGAGTTGACGCACATCGCAAAATGGGCAGATACCAATAACTTTCGTCTCAACGCCAACAAACATCGCTAGATGTTGGTCACTCAGCGGAGAATTGTGGCGTGGAAAGAGTCACAACCACGAAAATATTGGGAGTTAGGCTACAGGACAATGTGCAAACCATGCAAGGGGGTCCATAGCTCAGTGGTGAGAGCGCTGGTCGATAATCAACTGAGTTATCATAGTCGAAGGTCGCAGGTTCAAATCTCACTTCAGGGCAGTAAATTTATGTTAGTTTCTGTTAGCTGCCTAAGGCGCTTTCTGTTGTGAGGTTTGTTCCGGGCCTGTTGAAAAATGAAGATCGCCCCTCCCACTCCTGGGTTGGCCGTACCAGGAGCGTTCCAGCTTTTAGGCCAATAGTATTAGGCACAAACCTGCGTGTCGAGCTAAGCGGGTAGTATTTCGTGTATGTACTTGTAATTGGTTGCGGTCTGTCAACCATGTTCTTATTATACGAATATATGTTTTTAGCATGTTGACGAAATACGGAGAACTTGTTTTAGTTCTCTCAGTGCGTGTTCTCAGGAGCCACGGCCTGCCGAAAAAGCAACGCAGTTATATTACAGCCTTCGACCAAGATCGCCTGACATTGCACTGAAAGCGAATGACGACTGACATTTTATTTCTCGAACACTCTTCGAACAACTTGCAAAATTTGACCACTAATTATGACTTCAGTCAAGATTGACTATTATGCCAATTTTGGTTCTCATTATTTGGTACCCAGGTGTGGTGTATTACTTGGGCTTGATATTATTAAACGAATTTAAACGAATAACTATATACAAGTACAATATAGGCCTATATTATCACAATGTAGTCTGCCTATATATTGCTCAGTTTCAGTTCCCATTGATGCGTCCGCGTACAAGTCAGAGAGCCGCCTGGAGCTATAGACGGAAGACCATCGATCTCTGCTGCTCCTGCAGAGCCACCAACAGCAGACCGCAGCAGCAGCAGCAGCAGCAGCAACTGCATCAGTTACATGTATAACATCAGCTACAGCAGGAGAACAGGACCGGGCGTACAGTATATTACAGACTGTCGTCCTGCTGACAAATTTGCCGCCGTCATCTGCGCAGCCGTTACAACACTGCGCAGCCGTTGTAGGCCAATATAGACTGCATGGGATAGGTTGACATTTCAGTTCAGACTGCAGCAACAAACTGCAGCTCAGACTCAGAGGACTTCTCTCGATCGTTTCCTTTCTTATTCTTTCCATCTCTGGCGGTAGAAACGATGAGTAGAAGAATGAGGACGATGACGACGACGACGGGGAAAGCCAACGGTCTCTTCAGTATGGCATACATCTACTTCTAAACAAGGTACACGCACGTAACAACTCTCATAACATTTAAAACGTATAATATATACGTCGTCTGCCAACTCATAGTAAATGTCTAATTTGTGTGCACATGCTAAATTAAGAAGTTTTAGCTAAGAGCTGGATTGTCTGATGTAAAGTGCTCACTGTTATTTCCGTTTAAAATTGATCTAGCCTATACTAGTTCCTAAAGAATTGCTATCTGCCATTATCCCTACTTGTCAACTCTAGTAAATAGTTGAATCTTAGGACTCTTCTGAGTTTCTCCCTTTGTCACTCATATTTGATGCTCATGTACATGTTTGTTGGTTTTGATGACTCGTAGTGGGAACAATAAAATGTTTTGAATTGAATTGAATTGATTAGGGTAACACTTTCACAATTAAATTAGCTGTTACATAGGCCCTAAATACAATATAAAATGCATGGACATTGGACACTAATTAATTTATCAAGACTAAAAATCAACCTGTTGAACTATACTAGCCTATAAACATTAATTTTGCAGAATTAACAATAGATGAAAACTTGTTGGATTAACAACGCAATTAACCATTTGTTACTGTATAGATCACCAAAACAATAATTTTTCCTATTTAGATATGAGTTAAAAGCAGGAACCTACAGGTTCAGATTATATTCCGCGGGGGTTTTCTAAGCTGTATAATGACGTCACCATTTATGAACCATGCACTGTAAACAACTGAACTCTGTGACATTAACACTTAACAGTTACATGAAGAAGGATCAATTCACATTTATAGGGCGTGGTTTCGTAGTGGGATAGTCGAAGTATTACGTATGGATTGTCGCGGGTTCGATTGAGATCCAAATCACTGCGTCATGATAATGACCTTGAACAGGCCTTTCACTCATAATTGCTCGAGGCGTTTCGGCGTGTTAACTCCGACACACCTACGGCTGTAATTGGGACCGCCTCTGAGTAGTAGTAGATTTGAAGGGGCAGTATAGAAATATATGAATAAATTAGTAGGCATATATATAAGTAAATTAACGGTAAAAACAACACTTACGCAACAACGATGACCAACGGGTATACCCGGTATATAGTATGATAGAATTGCACCAAACAACAATTGTCCAATTTCTACACACTTATATTTTCAGAAGTACATTTAAGTATTTCATGCTCTACTAGCTGGCGCTGTATGATTCTTGTATTACTTACAGCATTGATACTATGCGCTGCGGGGCAAAATGGATAAGATAATCCAGTTCTCTTTAAAGACCGTTTCAATATTCATTATGTTCTTGCATTTAGCAATTTTTCACTTCAATTCAGAACTTCACTGCCACAAAGAGCACCGAAAAATGTTCAGCTCATGTTCAAGGTGTTAACTTTTTATACCTGCTCATATAAGTAGTGGATAAGGGGAGTCCACGGGCGCGTGGACTTTGGACCACTTGACTCACGCGCCCGTGCCAGCCATCATCTAAAGAGATCCAGGCACTTGAACCTTGACCCTCTTGACCTTTTGGCATCACGCGCTGGTACAGGGCCTTGAACCTTGACCCTCTTGACCTTTTGGCATCACATGCT
>JAQFXW010003661.1:0-11711 GCA_034693945.1 Dendrobaena attemsi
GCCGTGGCGTTATCGATCCCCGTCGGAGCTATTTTTAGACCGTTAGCGCAGACATGCACCGCATCATGGCGACATCGCGACATCGAAAGATCGAGTATTATTGTTTAGAACTAATACGGCTCTAGGCCACTTCTGTTGCACTCTCCCATATGTGCAGCTCAACTAATTTAGTGAATATAACACATTCTACAAATCACGTGCATTACATGATAATCACGAAGGTGACTAAGTTACTGTTAGAAATGTGCCATCTTGCCGAATACGAGATAATGAGCTATACGATACAAGGTGAGTCTAACAAACGACCCCACTATGATTTTTGCAAATATTTCAGTTTCAAGTAAGACTTTTTAAATAAAACATTACCGACTGAAAGGCAATTCATAATTACGTATACTCGTATAGTTCCCAAATTTCACTAAAATATTTCCATCAGAACAAAACTTATTCAACTTTTAGTGAGGCCACCCACTGTTTACAAAAAGTGCTTCCACTTTTGAAATGTTTTGAGGATATTAGGCAGTACCGGTAATATGTATATATGAATTACCTTTCAGTGTGTAGAATTTTATTGAAAATGTTTTGCTTTTGATGGAAATGTTAGCAAAAAAACTGGTAAGTGTTTTTGAACCATCAAGAAGCGGGGTGGACTCACTAAAAGTTTAATAGCTTTTGTTCTGTTTGAAAATTTAGAAGTTATGCATAAATATGAATCGCCTATCGGCATGTAATCTGTTATTAAAAATTCTTACTTTTAGATCGAAGTATTAGCGAAAACGTAGGGTTTATTTTTTTGGACTAGTTCTGTACAAGATTGCATACAAATCAAAACCACCCATTATGAAACTTGTTACGCAAATTTAAACGTTTAGAATGGTTTTCGATTAGAGAGTCTATATTGGGTGGAAAGGGACTTTTTGCTGCAGAGGATGCACTGTAATGGGAGCATGGATCCAATAAGGCAGTAATAATTGAAGTACTTAGTTGGATGGATTGCATCAGACAGAACAGACTTTGTAGGAATTGTGTCAAGGAGAGAGTTATAGTTTTGTTTACTCTTAAACAACGGGTGTGTACAAAAGAGCGTGGAAGACTAAGGATTAAGGAATAGATGAGCGTACAAAAGTCTGCATGTTACTTGTATATATGAAAACAGGGTTAAAAAACTGACGAATTGGATATTTTGACAGGAGTAACAGACTCAGACTTTGGACTCAGAATAAATACACAAAAGCAATGGTTGTTGGAAAACACACAGAGAGCTGAGAGTGAGACTGAATGAGAAGGAGATGGAGCAGGTCACCGAGTATGTATACCCTCGAGGATTGGCAACATAGAAAAGCCAATGTACAGAAGATGTAATATGTAGCAATGGGCTGACGCCGGAGATATTGGGCACGTTGAGCAGGATGTATGGGTAAGCAGCACGTCAACATGAAGAAAAACAAGACTGTATATAAGGCATTTGTCATTCCAGTGCTGATGCATGGATCCTTGTGAAGCAGTAGTGGTTGACAAGCTCTGACAGAGAAAGAGATGAGTCGAGAGCACACCCAGGTCACGGATCATATTAGAGAAAAAGACATAGGAGAACCTAGAGTGGAGGAAATTCAATGTCAATCTTGGCGGTTTGGACACTATCTGCAAACCAAATGAACTCAGTCTTGTCGGAGTTAATTAAGGTGGAGGTGGTTGGAGGACATACAGGTTTAACGCAGAAGTATTCTCTAGAATCCAATCAACCAGTAGAACAACCACAGTTGTGCCATGATGCGTCCAGAGTGGCATAATTTACGTGTTCGGATGAGGTCCAACAGTTCCTTTCTGGCCCTCGTAGAATTTATTCAATTTAATTAGCTCAACTTTCCTTGGAAAAAGAAGAAACTCCTCGACAATTTTTGCGATTTCCATCTGTATACGTTTTTGTCATTGTGTTGAAAATACCTTCAGTAATCTAGAATACTTTCAGTCATCTAATTTAGTATGTTTGGTGGTACAGATATGAAGTTGCATAAGGCGTTTAGTGATGAGTTGATTCAAATGAAACACCATTAATAATCATTGGTGAAATCATTCTTTTAACTGCAGTTGTTTTGGTTGCAGGTGAGGGACTCTGATCTGGTATTCCCTCTGATTTCACCAGATCTGAGCAAACTGAATATGCTGGCTGAGAAGATACAAGGTCGTTTTGGCCTTGACCTTCTTGGCATTGATGTCATCATCGAAAATAGAACTGGTCACTACGCCATCATCGATATCAACACTTTTCCAGGTATGAAGCTCTTCTGGTTGGTTCAGGTGCTTGCTTGCCTCAACCTTTGATTCTATATGTGTTTATATAAAACTATATATACAATGTTATACATATATGTGACCCACCATGCCAAAAGCCCAAAACCATTCTTTTGTTGCAAAAAATCAAAATTTACTTTATTCTGTCATGAGATTCTGTTTGGTGAAACTTTTAAATGACATGTTTTTATTTATTTATGATGTTCCTAACCAGAGTTGTGTGTTTTGAAAGTTTAGTAGTGAGAGAAATTGCATTTGGAGAGAAATGCAATCAAAGTCACTCGACACATACTGGTCATAAAATTAAACACAATAAGTGAGGCAATGATTTACTGTAGTGCAAGTTTAAGCCATTTATATTATGAATTGACGAAATAGCTAAACTTGGAAACTTGTATAAAGAAATATGCAAGAGAATAATAAAATTTTTATTAATTACAATAATTAATCAAACCATTGTCTCTACATCATGTGCTTCATACACGTGCTTCCATAATGTCAATTATTATCTAGATGTACACTTTTAGGACTTGTAGTTAACAGACATGTACATTGTACAGTCACTAGGGAGTACAACTTTCATGTCACTTTCCAGAGCCATGAGTAAGTGCACTCCTTTTGCTTGTTCGATGTTCGTACTCGCGAACCATTTCATGCTATCTACCGGGTCACTGTCACTCTTCCACATCAACTTTTCCTTCTTCAGTGCTTTCTTAGTAGCTTTGCTACCTGGCAAGTCACTGAATTATCTTTGCTGGCTTTCATTTTACCAATATCATTGCTGCCAATGCCTGTATCTTCTGCTTCGACATGACCCGGAGTCTCTGAACAGACAAAATCTTTATTCCACCCACATATATGGTAGCATTGTCTGATCTCATTTGACGAGAATATATAGAGAATCTATTGAACAACAACCCAGTCTGGTCAAAACCAAAATTCAGAATACTTAGATGTTGATCATAGGTTGCGATTCTTTCATTAAATTCACTCAGCTTTACTGGGTTAAGAAGACGCATTCTACAGCGGTGCATGCCAACTACTCATAGATGCGTGCGATCTCCATTCTAGTTTTCACTTCCAACACCTTCAGTGCTAGGGAAGATAAAAGACTATGAGAAGATTAGTGCTCCGCTGCAGTTTACAGTTTTATCCGCTGGTGCGGGTTTCTCCACTTGGTGCTATAAGCTCGCTTCTCCATTTGGTTCAACTGAAATCCTCTTTTGAATTTCCAATTTGGCCAAGAAATCAATGGGGCTCACCAATCACCATGTAAAGACTTTCTGTAAAGAGCATTATGTATCGTCCCTTCGGAAATTATCCAGAAAGTTTTAATCTTACTGTAGCATAGGTTATTTGGGAGCACCAAGATGAGTTGATGTAGTGTATGGCATGTCTTGACATGGAATAATCTAGTAAGCTTGAATACAATTACAATTATTATAATTGTAATAACAAACCATAATTGGGGCATTGATGATAACTAAACAGCTGTTGTTATTAAACAGGGTTTGAAGATGTTCCAGACTTCTTGACGATTCTGCTCAATTTAATACGTCAGAAGATTGGGGAACAGATTGTTGAGAATCACAAGACTGTGAAAAGTACGATCATCTGCAACCATTGTGATGAAGTCATTATGCACCACTGAAAACTGCTTTCCATTTCAACATTCCTTTTGCACAATGGAATATTGTAATTGTCCTGGCACAGCTATTAGTGTTACTAAAATACGAATTATACGAGTGCTTGAAGTTATAATGTCATGTTGGTATTTTGATATGCTGAGGTGAGGTTGCTGCATGTTTGGAAATAGTTTTATCTAAATGAGCGTCGTTTTCTAGAACTGGAAATGTGTGTTGGAAGGAGTTATTTCCAGGTGCTTCATTAGCACCAGGTCTGTCTGTTTTATAAATTGTTGCTTTCAATTTTGTTCTGTCTATCTTTCTATTTTGTTCTTTGGTTATTATGCTTCTACCTGAAGGTGTTGTATTCCTGCTTGACAAACAAAGGTCAATTTGAAAGGGATTAAGGATAAGATTTAATTAACAGTTTTGAGTCTTACTCTGCAGTCTTTATTGAAGCAAACAAGGATTAACCAGGGAATAATAATTAACTTAAGTAGAACTAGATTTTATGCATATATATATATATATATATGGAATTGAAGATTAATTCATTTTAAGTAAATAATACTAAAGACATCATGAATGTGGTGATTACATAATACGTTCAAAGTCGTTTTAAGAGTTTGGAGGCCCTAGGCAGAAACCCTTATGCCGTACATCAAAGTGTTGACGGCAATTTCCCGTTCACGCCCAAATTATTGTGATGTGATCACTCGTATTTTCTTCTGAAAATTATCATAGCCTCAAGATTTAACTTGACCAGGGCTTTTTAGTGTGCAGGCACTCTGAAGCAGTTTGCAGTTATTTTTCACCTGCATATATTTCTATGCATCTCAGCGATTACCACACTCCAGAATTATTTTTTGGGCCTATTATTGTTCAGTAATATCATCGTGTAACTTTTGCGGACTCTTGGTGTGGGGCCCTAGGCATGTGCCTCGTCTGCCTCGGCCTTAAAACGGCACTGAATACATTCATTAAAAAACTGGACTTCATGATTTAATAAGGGATCCACCTATCAATCACTATTTTTTGGTGTCTTTTTACGAGGACACTTCATTGAGCACATTTTAATGTGCCCCACAAAGTACGATCTCTCACCTGACCTGTAGGATGTTATGATTGTTACATGATAGACTCGCATCAGCTAGCAAAGAAATGCACATAAACATAACTTTGAATTACCAAAAAGGATCGCAGAAACTTGATCTCCCAGTGCCCTGATTAGGTGATCGCTCAAAACTGTTTGTCAATGACAGCGACAGCGACTTTTTACAGGCCTACTTACACCTACTTACACTCAACACCCGTCTTGCCTCGGTGCCGGCGGACATTCAGAGAATTAAAATATCTCGGGCTAGCACGGGACCTAAATGGCGTGGCGTCCATTCAAACTTGCGAGCGGGAGTGAAGGATCTCACCCGATCAATTCATTGCACTTGTAATGAAGAGGGTCGAGGCCATATACCGTCGCTATAGAAAACTCGATTTACATTTACATTTAGTATGACTTTTATGTACTTTTCAATTCTCCTTCTTAGTATGTCTAGCCCTTCTTGTTATTAGATTGCGGTCGGTCGACCTTTCCTTCTCAATAAACGAATATATACATATACATAATTTTATATATATATATATATATAGAAAAGTCGCTGATGGCAGGCATACACACACATGCATGGAATCATCCATCTGGTTCTTGTTGACCTGCAGTTCTCAACCAGTAGGTTGCGACCCCAACGGGGTCACTTTGAACGGTTGGAAATTAAAACAATTTGCTTGCATAGTTTCTTACACAAATTGCCTACGAAATTGACATAAAATTAATATTAAGCCCTACAGTACTTGCTAGAAGTCTGTTCATTCACAGTCAAAATTGAGGCTGTTCATGAGAATAATATACAAGAATGATTTTTGATGAGTTTTTCGTTCTTTAGGCTTACTGAATTTTTCTTTTCAATTTTATTTATACAATAAAAGTTATTTAAAAAAATTCTTTGTTTTGTTGATCAGTATGATTGATTATGCAATTATGTCTGTATGCCATTAGTCATAGGACGAGATGTGGAATGCCCTTAATGGGAGAAAGAATTGCGCTGGAGTGGTGTCACCACTAACCATATATAAGTTTCTGCTGGTGCTCAGCATAGTGTAATTTAAAAAGTACCCTGTGGCAACGCATAAGGTTATGTTTACCAATTGTGAGCATTTTTGTAAAACTTTAATTATATATATATATAATTATCTATTCTGGATTCATGTCCCTGATTGTATAATTACATATTGTTATAATGAGAATTTGGACAATTCAGCATGTGGCATCTTAATCTTTTAACTGTTCATAAAGAAGAAATTCTGAAAAGTTGTTTTTAACCTATCTGTGGTTAATTTCATCATCTAGCTCTCTCTGTTGTTTCTGAAACGATATTCTAGCAATACTCTCAAACCGTTTTAATTCAACATGTTATTAGTGCATTGCAATGTTTTGGAAATTCTCTAACCCGTAAGATTTTGTGACAGACTGATCCCTACTTTATCATTCATCAAAGAAGCACAGATGCAGTTTGAAAGCAATACTAATCTTCTGTCTGAGTTAGGAACTCTTTGCTAAATGAATATTTTGCATTTTTTATCTGAAGCCTGAGTTGCACAGTTCTTATGCTCATATCAGAAGTACTTAAATTAAATGAAAAGTTAAAGACCGTAAATGAATATCTTGGTGTGTACATGTGAAACATTGTGAATAGTATGACATTTTTGGTGGCCTTGTACAAGCATAATCAGCAAAACCTGGAAAACTTTTGAGATATACACTTTAGTTGCTAATGAAGGTTTATGATTGGCAATTGCACTTTTTTATGTGGGGAATGTTATGACTGGACCAACCTTCTTATAATTATTATGGATGGACAATGTAACCTTTCTGCCACGTAATGTCATTTCTGTGATATAAATAATATTATGATGTGTGGGATGGAGATAACTTTGTTTTAGAATCACTTATTAGCATGGAATTACATTGACACAAGTACTACTCAAGCTGTGCAGCAGAGTAGTAGTAACAGTGATCCTAGAAACATTGTGGTAGTTAAGCACACGGTAGTGGTGTATACTTTATTTTTCCAGCTCTTTTGGGATTTTTGGGCAGTCCAACTTTATGAAATGTTACTTACTTTTAGATGTTTATTGCAGAAATTGAAAGTAATATAATTATAATGTTCTTAAATCAGAAGCGTCGTTTAGATTTCATTTTTCTGTTTTATTTTTCTATCAGTGACATGGAAGTTTCATCTGGACTTTGTACATAGATATTGCACCATTTAAACTTATCTTTGTGTTTTGTATGTATTAGTATAGTATTTGAAATATGTTTGTATCCAAAAAATGTATACACATGTATAGTTATATATATATTATATACATTATATTTATATATATATATATATTTATCGTGTGATCGTGGTTTTTCTGGGTTTGGACAATTAGTGAATATTTTGGGGAATTTTTGATCTATTTAATGGATGTGTGAACCAGAATAATGATGGTGCTAGTGAGTCATCTCTCTCGATGATGTTAGGGTTTGTACTTGTGCCATCGCTAGTTATTGTAATTATAATTACAGAGCGATTTATAAGGCATACTTGATAGGAAGCTACCTCTGGGATGCTGTATATACACACACACACCAATGAGTCATCTCTCTCTCTCTCTCTCTCTCTCTCTCTCTCTCTCTTTGTCTCTCTCTCTCTCTCTCTCCTCCTCTCTCTAGTCCATGTGTTGACAAGCAAGCGCGGTTCAGTTGATGCTCATCCGTCAAATGTTCTTAAATCAGAAGCATCATTTAGATATTGCACCATCCAAACTTATCTCATCATTCTGAACTTATCCTTGTGAATAAGATTGAACAATTACTTAAAGTAGATCTTCTCTTTCAATTATGCGATGATGCGTTATTATTTGCTGTAACTACTATCACTGATTTGGGGCCAACTTTAACATTGAACTTGAGAGTGCTGTACTGGGGAACTAACTTTCTCATAGAATTTGCCTTTGTGAAAATAAGAGTATTGTATCTTAAACAAAGATGTGATAATTAAACCACTGCAGTAGTAAATGCCTCTTTTAATCAAATAATGGAGCTTTCCTTGTCCGAGTGTAATAAAGCTAATCAGTTGCAGCATCAGTTAAATTCCTATTAACATTGAAAACTAATGAAGAAACAGGTCACATTATCTTGTTGATTACGGTGTGTGTGTGTATAACAGTTTCTGTGGACTGCATATTATCATCACTGAACTTGTTTTGGTTTGATAGTTAATAGTTATCGGAAACAATCTGGTGGAGCAAAACATTTCCAGTGAGTTGTAGAAGTAGTTGCCTGGAAAGTAGATTCTTGCATGGAAATAATGTAAAATGTTTAGGGGCACAGCTAATTATTGTGGGCACATTATGTGGTTTGCATCATTGTTTTGAAATATCATCCTTGGATATAAATTATATGTGACCTCGGCCGAGAGAAAGTACCACTTGTCGCTTATGGCATTTTCGCTTAGGTCATGAATAATCAATTAATCATCGAGTTTTGGATCTTTCGTCCAATAGATGAACAGACATCTGGGCCATTCTGGGGGTACATTTTATTCACAAGGTATTTCTACACGTGCTATATAAATATGACCAGAAGGTTGCTGAGTAGGCTGACGTATTGTATCCATATATAATATACATACATATAATGTCATATATACATATGGACATAGTACTACATACAACTATTCTGCAAGTTCTAATTTGTAAATTACGGTAGGAGCATAAATTTTGGAGCAGTCAGGCTAAAATTTTAACCTTGAATTCCTTAAAGTATCAGGTGTTGGAAACTGGCAATAGGTCCATTAGCGACAAGTGGTACCTTCTCTCAGCCAAGGTCACATATTATAGTATGTTTTTCTTTAGCTTTTTACATTTTATTCAACTGGTACTTCATTTTCCTGTGAGAAGTTGAAACTATTCTCACCAATTCTATGGTCACTGTAGAATCTCCAACAGAATCTTCATTTTGTTGGAAGACATAAGAGTTTCTGTTAAGGGATAGTATTATCCTACTAAACTCTCATGAGTAGTGATTGCATATGATTTATTGTGTCATATTTTAGTATGAAGTAACTCTGGCAATTTAGAAATTTTGTTGGACAACAGGATAATGTCGCCTTGCTGTGTTTTGTTTTATATTGGTACCGCACTTCCCAAAGTAGTGGTCCACAGTGCTCAGTTGCCAGCAGGTATGTACGGTAATCCCGGAATTCCGAATCCCGGAACTTTTTTTAATCCCATAATCAATCCCGTGATTGACAAACATGCAATCCCGGGATTGGGATCTGTTTCCAGGATTAAAATTACTTGATCCATAGCATATTAATAATTCTTCCTTGGTAAGAAGATGCGAACAGGACTGATAAGCATAGGTCCTTGAGGCGAGGCTATAATTATAGCAGTAGTTCTCAACCATTTGGACTCGTGGACCACTTAGAAAGTTTATGCCGCATCTGCGGACCACAGGTTGAAAACCGCTGACATACATGACCCATTAATGGATCACCTTTAATTACAAGAGACTCCATTTCGGGATCCCAGGATTAATTAATTTCTAAGGATGAGCAGAATGCTCCGGGATTACATACCCTAGTTGCCAGTCCACAAGTGAACCAAGAAACACGAATTTTTAAAGTAATATTTGCTAAACATTCTAATTAAGTCAATATTAATACTTATTGAAAGATGGTCGAAAAGGAAAAGTAATTAACAAAAAATAGACAGTAATCCTGGGGTAAAGCATAAGTTTCTCTATCCCCATAAGCAATTACCGGATGTGTTGCTGCTCCTGTAGTCTACTTGCCACACAACTGCTACTGGTCCATCACCTTGAGTAGTGTACTGCTGGCAATCTGTTACACTCAGTACCCTACTTCTGCTGAATAGTTTGGGAAGCGCTGGGTTAACGTGTTGCTTGTTTTGTATTCTTGCAATGAAAGAAATGTCACAATTATCTCTTTTCTTAATCTTTTTTGTCTCCTAGTTTGACCAATTATTGATTCCAAAGTGGCAATTAATGCATTCGAGTTTGCTAAAAACTTACGTTTGCCCATTTTTCTACCTCAATAAAAACAATTACATTGCTTTGCAAGTTCAAGTACAATTATTAATGACCAGTACACTGTAGCCATATCTGTTTGATATTACAGATTACTGGTTGTATTGCAAAGCAATTCAAATTTTCAAAGGTAGTTGTCAATAAAACATATTGTATCTTAAGAGTGACCCATTCCTACTATACCCCACCTTTATCTCTTCTTCGATTCCTTGGCTCATTGATGACCATTGTGCCTTTCAGCTGACGAAGTCTGCAGTCATGGGTTCTCGGGCAATTCAGAGCCGGACAATTCGGAGACTGAAAATTTGATGTAAATAAACGCGTACCATAAATCGTTCTCTAATCATAAAGTGTTCCCAGTTTTACAAGAAGCGAGATGAAAGATTAAAATGTAGCTGACCTTCACTCTTTTTTGACTAATTTCACTTTGAGGAAAACACTTAAATGAGTGAGTTCAATATTTGCCTCTTATTGCATCAGTTGCTTGATGCCAGTTTCTGAAATGTGTTTTAACATCCTAATAATTATATGCATTCCAGATTTAAGCATTTTTGAGACAAATTTTATGGCTAACTTGCAATTTTGCATAGTTTAGGTGATAGTACACGATACGACATAGTGAACCAAATGTCTGTGAACCATTTGTCCGTGAGCCAATTGTCGTGAACCATTTGTCTGTGAACCATTTGTCGTGGAACCATAGATACAGTGTACGGCCTATGTGTGTCTAGGCCTACATAATGTGTTCATGTTCAGAGTCTAAGATCCAAGTTGTGTCGGCTTGCAATGTGGTGACCGATCGTTACGAAATTGATCCAACACAGCACAATAATCATTTGTTACAGCCGCATCGATTGCAGTAACATCAATACATAGTCTTACCACTGTCTGCTTTATATATGCTTATTTATTTTCATTGCGAGGTCTGCGTATCTGATTTTTTCATTTCCTTATTTTGAGACGTCGTCGTGTGTCTTTCTTGTTCTATTTGTAGTTCCAGAATTGAATGGCCATCTTCTTTTCTGACTGTACATGTAGCTCAAGCGATTCCAAATAATCCCCCCCCCCAGCTCGCGTTGTACTTCTTTGTCGATCTGTTTGTCTCGTCTGTAAAAATAATAGTCCTTGCATTTCGACGCTTTTAAGTTCAATACGACACACAGTTATTACATGTATAGGTAAACCTAGGTGTCCCTGAGTTTCTCTGCAAATTGATCAACGCCATACCTTGTCCTGCAGAGATTCTTAGGCCTACTGTATCTGATATAGGCCTAATAATGATTATAATATTATAGCATGCCGCCATGTAAAGTCCGATTTTGTCCCGTACGGTAGGCCTATTAAAAGTCCTATTCTGTTGTTCAATCAAAATCTACGAAATTAAATCTGCTTGACCTAGTGCTATAATAATTTTATATGGGTTTTGAGATGACAACTCGGCGTTAAGTATAATTATTATACTTCACCCATGCTGTCACTTCTCTGTATAGGCCTACTTATCTCGCCCCACCTCAGTTAATCTCACCACAGTTTTGAACTCGGCTGCTCGTCTTGTTGGGGGTGTTTCTAAGTTTGGTAGCATCTCCTCTTTTATTAGGGATACCCTGCGCTGGCTCCCTGTAGCCCAGCGCATTCAGTTTAAG
>JAQFXW010003662.1:0-11711 GCA_034693945.1 Dendrobaena attemsi
TAACAGTAAAAAGCTCATAGCATGCGGTCAAGGCCAGAAGTTAGTAATTGCTCACCGAAAACAACTACCGGATTCAGTACAGCTTGCCAGAAGCGGATGTATTGCAGAGTCAAGTGATGCGTCGTTGTGCATCAGCAGTAAGCCTACTAGGCCTACATTGCAACCGAATGCCTAGGCCCCTTATCTGCGCATGTGGACATCAACACTAAAGAGTGTTAGTGTACTAATCTGACCACACAATAAGTAACCAGGTTTACCTATGACGGTGCTCAGCTTTAGAGAGTAGGACTATCACTCAAGTAATGTTGGATTAACGATATAGTAGATTGGGGTTAGATATTTTGTTGGGTAACACGGCGTGTAAATCAGATAGGGGTAACTCAAGTTGGTTCGGGTCTAATAAATTATATTCGAGATTGTATTAATTCGCAAAGAATGAAACTCCTCTTTATTTTTGCCATTTTCTTCACTACTACAGGCAAGTATGCAATCATCATAGTAATTCACAAGCCTGGACTTAATGGGCAAAAAGATATTGCGAAACTTAAGGTGCATTGTGCACTGTTAGAAAAATGGACGTTTTATTCATTTAAACATGTACCAACAGTGGCGTACCGAGCCATAATGCCGCCCGGGGCGAGTCAAAATATTCCACCATTTAGCCTACACCGACATTTTTGACACCTTTATTTACTCATTCGCCTGAAATTTTCTCAATTTCGCTTCCGAAGTTTCTGACGACGACTTTTTTTAGTCATTCGCCTGAAATTTCGAAATTTCCTCATTTTCCCTTGAGTCCCCGGGGACCAATTCGGTGTCTTTCCGCCCCAAACGAGATCGGCCGCCTTTTCCTTTACTCCATATTTTCAGTAAAACTCCTGTTTTCGCTACTTTTCGGTTTCTTCCACCCCATTTTGCCTCCCCTCCCAAAGTGCCGCCCGGGGCGACTCGCCCTCCCACCTCCGTATTGCTACGCCTCTATTATTTCACGTCTAATAGGCCTACATTTATTATACATGCGCCCACATATTTAAAAACGGTATTGACTCTAATAATAGCATGCTGAACGAATAGAAGAGGTTGTATATTAGCTAATCAACCGACATTTCTTCACAATATCATGCAGAACTTTACAGGAAATTTATGATGTGGATATAAGTCGACTAAACAACCCGAAAGTTGTATTATAATACACTGTAGGTTATAATAGATAGGTCTAAATTGATCCAGCTGATATCGCTTACGGAAGCCTGGACCGAAATATACATTCATTCATTCGTTAACGTAATAACTTTTCTAGTGTAGGCCTAATTATATAGCGCCAAGTTTTAAACCAGAAGATTTGGCTGGGGTGCTCTCGTTTCAATGACCGAGAATGGGAAGCCACGAGCAGGGTACCGAAAGCACGAAGCCTACAGTGTATATACTGTATACTCACGGGCTAACAAGCCATATCAAGTCAAACGCAACAGTCAGCCTATAGCCGGACGAATTAGGGTGAAGTCTATTATACGCAAGCCCACATTGCCTCAGTTCCTGGTTGGAAATGCGCTGGCAGTACACAGCCACCATTATTCGGTCCAATGCAAATTATGTTGTAGTTCCATAGCTAGTAACTTAAGCCATTATCTTCTTTGCTCTTGAAGCTCAACGTTTATTATGCATTGTTGCCCAATATTATAGGCCTAACAAGGAATTTGAAGCATCTTGCAGACAAGGTAGGCACCCGACAGATTACATCTTTTCTTATACCGATAGGCAAACCACAACTGTATTAAACTCGTGCTTAGAGTGGAAGCGTGGGCGGCTCATATGCAAAATTGTGCGTTGAAACATGCCAATAGCCTATATGCTGCTACAGTGATCTACCTTCTGAATTTCGTAAATATTCTGTTCTTCACTCGTCCCTCTCAGCCATCCAACTTATCTTGCATCGGTCTCCGTTATCTGCATGTATCACATCTCAAGCTTTACACTCAAAGTTGAAGTCTCACCATTCTAAAACAGTCATACCCTGATTCATCATTCAACCCTCGTCTTGCAACCCTCGTCTCAAACGACACCCGCCTTAATTATCAGCTGTTCTGCCTCCCGTGACCTTCTGACCTTCTTCTGACTACCCCGTTTGACTTTAAGCAGCGCTCGTGAATTAACTGGTGCCCAGCGCTAGAATTTACAGTGGCGCTCAGTAATGTTGATTGTTAAGATTGCCATTCTATGGCGTGTCTAAACATTATTATAGGCTATGATTATCGACCCTTATAGGGCGTACCGTTCAGAAGCGATCGCAGTGCATGCCTAAGGACCCGGGTAAAGAGACCGGTCTTCTTGAGGAGAGATCTATGGGAGAGGATAGGACTTCCAGAAAGATTATTTCGGAGCGAACAGAGAAAGAAAGTATATTCCGGAAAGAATAGGTCTATGCAGTGGCGGATCTAGGGGGGGCGGGGGCCCGGGCCCCCACCTTAGACATAACCCTAATCCTAATTCATTCCGTAACCCTAACCCTAATTTCAACGCTAATCCATTTAAAATTAATAATAAATTTAAATGAAATTCAAAAAAATGAAACCACTTAAACAAGTACGGTAGCCTATTTTCTATTTTATATGAAATTTTTTAGACTGCAGGCATCTTCTGGTTTACTATTGCGCTACATAAATAGTGTATGCGCAGTGTGCTGACGTTTGTTTAGAGCAAAGACCGATAGTCGCTGGTTGTTAATTATACACATTCACAAATTATGGGCGTCGCCCATAGGTTGTGAATGGACTCCAAAATAAATTAACGATGCGTCCATGGACTCCAAAATAAATTACAGCGGCGTCCAAATACCGTGTGTCCAAAGATAATAGAGTCGTATATATTTCATTTTAAAAAGGTCGAACAATTTTCAAGCTTCTTAACTAAGATCAGATCCACTCTTTGCACAAAACATCACCTTTGGTCACTGCATGGCGCTCTTGCTTTGGCTATCTAGAAAATTCTGAATCATTACAGATAGCTTAGGCTACTACCGTATAGGCCTATGGCCTTAAAACCTATGGGACTCAAAAAATTGATGGGCATGGAGTCCATGACTCCTCTCCATTTGACTTGGGCTCCAATTTTTCGTCCTGGTGCGTCCAGGACTCGGGAAATTCAGGCGTTAACGGAATCACTGCACGTCATTAATATCGCGGTTATGAGGCTCAGGCGCAAACAGATGGCTGAGGCTAATACATATTCATGATATGGTTGACTGACGTCTTTCATCGCACGGGGCATCAGCCATCAAATGAGAGAAACGGGTTTTCATCTCGACTCCCGAGCGCACAAAAGCCTTTTGTTCCGGTTGTGTGGAAAATCGTGATCAGCTCGTCGGGCTGAGTAATTTCCGGCAGTCTTTTCGAGTTTATTTTGGGGACTTTAGAAATTGTTGATAGCGTGTTGTTTTATATAAAGACCATCTAAGCTTACAGCTGATCAGACATAAGACTAAGATGTGCTAGTGGAGAGAGAGCTTGAAATTATTGTCTTTCTACACTCTTTGTATCTGATTCTCGCGACGACTTGATCTGTTGATTATTAGTAGGCCTACCCCTATCGTTTCGGTTTGACTTTCAAGTGCAGCCATCAACTACCATGGGTCTTCTGTTTGCGAAGCTGCTACGCCTGTTTTCGTCACAAGGTATACACAAATAAATATTATTATTAAAATAATTTCGAACTGTCAGAAGAGATTTGTTATTAAAATTTAAGCAATCATGCTGCCTAGTATGATTAGTGAATACCCCAAAATCCAATCCAATCTGCAGCAGAGGCGTCCATCCCCCTTAAGCCTATTTTTGTCAAATTTCCTCTTATTTTCATCAAATTTCTCCCTTTTTTCATCAAATTTTCCACCCTACAAGTAAACGCCATCCGAGACAATTGATCGACTGTCTACAAAAAGAGAAATCTCGATGTGCAATTCTTGAGGCACAGTTATTTGTCGAACTCTTTAATTTTTAGTGTAAGCAGCTTTAATCATTGTAAAAGTACGTGTACATAAATGTAAAAGAAACTAGAACCTATATAAGCATAATTTTAAAATAAAATGTACTAAAAAATTTATCCCCCCCCTGAAAAGGCTATGAAGATTTCTGCTTCATTCCCCCATAGGACGAATGTCCCTAATCTGCAGTATTCAATCCAATCCAGTCTACATTACTCCAGCAAAAATACAGTAAGTTTATTGTCAATCTCACGTTCGTCTTGCAGACATTTTGTTCCACCTTTTCTTACATTTACAGTATATCCTCTTTGCTAACCTTTTCCCAGTAGGACAAGCTGTAATCTCTGGCATTGTCCGGTCTTCATGCTTGTATTTCTCCTCTGACACTACAAGGTTATATCTCTTACCCACAGTACCAGTAAGATCTCAACCAGCTTACATTCTCTGCCACAGCTTACATTCACAATGTATTCACTATACATTAATTTATCCTGATTTACACTTTGATATACCAGACAGTATAATTCAATATTGGTGAACATGTGTCCAATTTTGTCAGGTATGTTTTGAAGTTAAATCACAAGAGTATTTTGATCACTCTAGAAAGGTGCATTATTGTTGTATGCACAGTGACCTTCACAGAAACATGAAACTTGGTTGGTAATGTTTCGGAGTAGATGAACTATGTTGCTAAGCAAGTACCTAGCATTTACTCAATTGTTTAATTCCTGAAGTAGATAATTTTATGCAGGTTTTAAAAGATGCTATATATTGTTATGCATACAGGTATCTAATAGAGGCTGTATATCTGATATTTTTCAGAACATAAAGTCATCATAGTTGGTCTTGACAATGCAGGCAAAACTACCATACTGTACCAATTGTAAGTCTTTTCTGGCTATAAACTTGTTTTAAAGGTTTGTAATTATTGTCATTTGGTTTGATGAAGGCATGTGTAAAATGTATGTGTATTTTAAAAGTTAACATGGTACTTCTGTGAACAAATGTGCTATATTGCAGTGTTTCTCAAAGTACTGATCACCAGTCCACGGAGAAGTGTGAAAAATAAGTTGAAATCATTCAAATTGTCATCCAAAATTTATTCAAATTTCTGTTTCAAAATTTAAAATAAATTGCTGAAGCTTTATTGCAATTTTCCTGAATGATTCGAATTCATTTGAGGTTACTATGTCCATGATTGCAGTTCACACCTATTTACACCCCTCATAAGAGACAGTCCAGCATTCTGAGCTAATTTGAAGTAACTGAAATTTTTTTCTTTTTTCAATGGCGTGCCGAGGGGAGGCAAAGGGGCCAACCGCCCCAGGTGGCACTTGGGCAGGGGCAGCACAATGGGGGACAAAACTTAGCAATAGTGAATGTTGGATAAGAAATATAAGAAATAGAAAATGAAAGATTAAGAATCTAACAGTTGGCGGAAAGACCGATCTGTTTCTCGTCTGTTAATTGTCTGAAACCCTGGACACCAAAAAGCGAGGATTCTAAAAAGAAAATAGGAGAGATGATTAGAAACGTTTATCAATTAAATTTGTGAGATGCAACAGGGTTTTCAGAAGAGAAAAGAAGAGTAATGACTATAATATGAAGGTCGTCAGAATATTTGTGCGTGGAAATGTAAAAATTAAAATGGCATATCCAAATTTAAATAGCAGAGGGAGACATTTTTGGACTCTTGCCCTGGGTGGCATTCCGGTTCCGTACACCACTGCATGGCATGGCTCCGGCGACATAGATAATTTCTCATAGACTCAAGTGCTCTTGATAGCATTACTCAGTTTTGTGTATTGGTATCCTTTAGCATTCAGAGTAAAATAAAAACACCCTGCCTGTGATATACAGTTTTTGCAACAAGCACTCCTATGTATAATCTTCTTACATCTTTTCTGCCCTACAATCTTTGGGATGGGTCTTTGTATGTCCATATTACTGCATTGAAGGAATTAAGAACCTATAAAATTCTACAATGCTCAAATTAAGTGAAAATATTTCTTTTGGCAGGGAGTGTCTTGAAGTTTGCTGTCTGCCAAGCTTTTAGACGTCTGGATGTCTAACTCTTCCTTTCCTGGTGTCTGACAAACTTACCTATTATTTGCATTTGTTTTAACTTTGTGCACATGTAAATTTTTGTTATTGTACTTCATTTTAGTGATTTTAGTTTTATTCAAGAAATTGGAAAGCCTTTATTATTAACGTAACATTTAAACTAAATTACATCCCACTTTAACTTAATTTGCTGTAATTCATTTTCAGTCTCATGAATGAGGCAGTACATACATCTCCGACCATTGGAAGCAACGTTGAGGAAATTGTCTGCAGGAGCACACACTTCATTATGTGGGACATCGGAGGCCAGGAGTCACTTCGATCCTCATGGAACTCGTACTTTGCAAGCACAGATGTATGTTTGCCAGTGTGTTTCTTAATTCATCGTCATGTACAAAGTTACTTGAATAAGTTGTTTTGTTATGAAGGAAAAGTTATTTGCTTAATTTTTTTGGTAAACGATTTATATTGAGGCATGAATGTTATGCCTAAATTGTCAATAATTAGATAATTCAGGACTAAATTAATTAATTTATTTGCTTATCACCAGTTGCTATTATTTTGCGAGATGAGTGGTAACATTTAGCAGATCTCATTATATTTGATTGATTTAGAAATTTGCTTCTGGATCATGTCCAGAGATTGCATGTGTCTAGATATTAAAGATGGTTGTTATATTATAATTACAGAACTTTTGTTACAGTGTTATTTAAATACTTTGTATCAAATTAATTGTTGACACTAAGCCTTATGTATAATTTTGGTTATTTTTTCAGTTTGTCATTCTTGTCATCGACAGTACGGATAGAGAGCGATTAAGTGTGGCAAAGCAAGAACTTTATCAAATGCTGGCCCATCAGGTAAATCACCTTTGATTGTCGGATATATGCGCAGTAAAATATTACTTGATGCGAAATGCTTGGAACTAGTCTGCTGGGTAGTGTCAATTTGTGTTCTCTGAACTTCATCTTACTTACGTATGATCAATAACAGTTTATTTTTAATATAAACAGCTGTGCAGTGTATAACACTAAGCGTAACCAATCTTATAGAATCGGTTCTCAACCTGTGGTCTGCGGACAACCAGTGGTGGCGCCGACATCTTCCTGGGCGTCCACGAGCAGGCCCAAAACTTTTAATTAAAACAAATTATAAAACCGATAAATATTAGCAATTTTGGAAATTTTCCTCATAATTTTCATTGGCTATTTGACAGCAATAAACATAATATAGGCCTACGCTTATTTATGACAAAAATCTAAATTTGGCCTACAGTTGTAAACAGTTTAGAAATTGATGGGGTAGCATTTAGGCACCAGTGGTACAAAATTGTAGTGGTAGTCCGTGACCAGGGACAAATTTTAAAGTGGTCCTTATATGTCTCAAAAGGTTGAGAACCACAGCCATAATAAGCATAAGTTTAAAACTATGTTCCAAACAAATTTATGTGTTTCATATTTGTTTTGCTGTTTTGATGTCAGGACTTGAAGAAGGCTGCTATTTTGGTGTTTGCTAACAAACAAGATGTTCATGGGGCAATGTCATCAGGGCAAATTATGCAACATCTAAACCTTACATCACTAAAGGATCATCACTGGCACATCCAGCACTGCTGTGCTCTAACAAGAGAGGGGTATGTACTAAGTAGTCACACCAAGTTCCATTTGAGATTTAATTATTTCAATAATTTGTAGACTAATATAGAAAAATAATTTGGCCTCATAAATGCTGTGAAGAGGATTTCATTTTCAGTTGGTTAGCATGATCAGTGTGTGGCAAATTCTTATCTCTGTTGACTTCTGATAATTTTTGTACTGACCCTTTTGTTTGCACAATTGTGTAATTTCTGAGGGAATAGTTAAGCCATTTGTTATGCAAATTTTAACTGAGACAGAGATAAGCAAAAGTAGCAGTTTTTAATGTAAAACACTTACCTGTTCTAATATTCTTGTTAATATGGTACGGTGCAACTGTATCTTGTATTTCCCATTGTCCAAAGTTCGGTAGTGTTGTGCACACCCTCAGCCAAATGATGATGCTGAGCATTTGTTGTGGCTGAAGGACTTGCTCAAAATCGTACAGGATCCAATGGCTCTTTTCATTTGACTACTGTGAGTTCTTTTACCATCGTATAATTATTGTCATAGTTGTGAGTTTTTGTTAAGTTTCTTGCTAATCTCTGATAATATCAAGATTGTTTCAACTACTAACGTTGGTCCTGTTGTTTTTGCTATAGTTTAAATCAAGGTCTTCAGTGGATGTGCAATCAGCTCCAGAGGTAACAGCAGATGGACCTAGTCATTCCAGATTTCCCGTCCAAAAGTCTGATAAAAGACCTGGCCAGTATTTCTCGAACGGGTAACCTCTCTGCGTTCGCCAATCCAGTGACTGGATCGTCCTGTTGGAGTGGTTGCCATTTGTTATGAGGTTCTTAGGTAAAATCATATTCAACGAGACTGTTGTGACGCCTTGTGTATATGATCGCCAAGGAATATTTATGTTATTTTATATGTATCGTCCTTGTTAGAGCTGCCTGTAGCAGTAGAGTGGTTGTTATAGAATCAAAATTTCAACTTCATTTCCATATTTTTAGCTTCATCCAATTTGTCCATTGCTTGTAGGGGCAGCTCCTGGATTTTAAGTGGGGTAAAGTGATTGTGATTTGCAAAGCATAGTTCTCTCTTCTGCTATTTCATTGGCATGCTAGCCTAAATAATTTCAAAACTGTTTGCTTTCATTTTATTAAGTTACCTTAAACAATTCTATGTGGGAACTATTGTTGACAAGTGCTACGGGGGGTCACGACAAATGGTTCACGACAAATGGTACATTTACAAATGGTTCACTCTCATATCCAGCTTCCAATCGTAATTATATTTTCATCTTTAATCCCCCGCTTCGAGTTTAATTCACATTTAAATCGTATTTCCAGCTTCCAATTGTAGTTCCTTTATCAAATTTAATCCAACTTTTAGTATTATTTACATTTTAAGCGTATCTCTTCATGGACATGTGGTATTATTGTCATCCAACTTCAAGTTTACGTTAGATTTTCATCGTACATCCAGCTTCAAGCCGTAGATATGTTTCTTATAATTCATCCTACTTCGAATTTAATTTAGATTTTCATCGCATATCTACTTAGTACACGATACTGCATAGTGAACCAAATGTCTGTGAACCATTTGTCCGTGAGCCCATTGTCGTGAACCATTTGTCGTGGAACCGTGCTAGGGTGGTACAAAGGCATGTGTACAATACCTATATGACAATTTGCACTCCAAGCCATTATAATCATGACATGTTTTTATTAGCTGCTTCAAAATCTCAGGGAATGCCGGGTTCCACTGTTGTGACACTGCAATACAGTTAAGGAATAAACTTGCTCATTAATTAATTCTGAAAACTGAATGTAATGCAAATTTGCCCACCAGCTATGTTGTGCTGCTATTCTGCCATTGAAAAGGAGTTTAATTTATCACACAATCTACTCTAATGGAACTCGTCATTAGAGCTGCACAAAGTGAGAATGGTTGCGCAATTATTTAATAACTAGTATCTTTTTGTGTTCGTTTCACTGAAACTTGTTTTTGCTAATACTTAAAGAATGCTTATGTATTAAACTTAGTCATTGTGCTATGTGTATTCAATTATTGCTGCAACTTGTTTAATTATGCTTGTGTTGAAGTGTTTAGAAAATATTTATTATTGCTTTTTGTGCGTTTGATCTGAGTTTATGTTATACACGTATATTTTTTATCCTTTACTTGTCTGCCATATAGGTGCTTATTCTAAAGACATTCATTATTATGGTACTGAACTTGAACTGT
This sequence comes from Dendrobaena attemsi, assembly GCA_034693945.1. Lineage (NCBI taxonomy): Eukaryota > Metazoa > Annelida > Clitellata > Crassiclitellata > Lumbricidae > Dendrobaena > Dendrobaena attemsi. The sequence goes on from JAQFXW010003662.1 coordinate 9,871, forward strand.
AGCAACTTAAACGATATTTATCGCAATAAATAGCTAATGAATAATTATAGTTCTATTTATTCTGCGTTATTTTCATAATATTTTGTGTGTATTTTGGCAAATATTTAAGACGTGCTAATTTGAGAGCCAATGAAGCTTTAAATTGGAGATGTCCAGTTTAAGTAATTAGATTTAACAGATGAGAATCATGTCAACAAGTTTGTAACAATTTAAACTTGTTATTGTTTGACTCATGCCTTGATGGATGGGTAATTCGCTTTGTTAATGCATGGAGGTAGGTTGCACACTCTCAGTGCTTCTTTTGTAAAAAATATATAGGTGCCGGTACGCAAAAGTATATGAAATATTTACCCCGGATCTTTTTCAGGGGTGTTTTCCATGTTTTAAAAACTGATAACCTCTTTTTCAGTTAATACACAAATTTCGCAAACTTAGCACGTGAGTTTGAACGCAGAACACACAGTTATAGTTTCAACAACGGCCATTGTGCACGAGGGGGCTCAGGGCTGTTACAGGTAGACATTGGCATACGGGTGTAGGCCTACACGTTTACTCACCTCACAAGATATTTTCTTAATACACTCAGTTCTTTAGAGACTAGACTTTTGAGTAATGAGAAAACTGCTCCGGTATACCCCGTAGTCGATCGAGTCGAAATGCCACGATCGACTTGGCTTCGCCGACGATCGACTTCGTCGACCTGTCTACGACTCGATCGACTTGACAAAGCTACGATCGACTTGATCGATTTCGTTGACTGATGGATTGTTGGTCAGAACTAGGCCTAGATCTAGAGCTCTAGGTAGCGGTAGGCCTATATGACTATAGTTCTTTCAAACGACTTGCACATTAGGCCTAATTATACCGAGTAGGCTAGATGTTTTGACGGCAACGTAGTTTAACTCTAGAAACCAAACCAATTCTGTCATTTAAGTACTAAATTTTATGTAAGTTATCCATTTGCACTTTCGCCGTCAATTTCATCAAGTAGGTTAGCAATATCGTCTTATTCGCCGACTGTAGACCTACTAAATAATTTACAGTTAAACCTAAAGGTTTTGTACTTCCAGTCCTGTTTTAAACATAAACGGTGCCACGAAAAATAGTTCACGGACAAATGGTTCACGACACTTGGCTCACGGACAAATGGTTCACAGACATTTGGTTCACTATGCATTATCGTGTACTAAGTAGATATACGACGAAAATCTAATTAAAAGTCGAAGTGGGATGAACGACAAGAAACAGGCCTATCTACCACTGGAAGGTGGATGTACGATGAAAATCTAACGTAAACTCGAACATGTCCAAGAAGATAAACACTTAAATTGTAAATAACACTAGAAGTGGGATGAAATTTGATAAAAGAGCTACAACTGGTAGCTGGAAATACGATTGAAATCTGAATTAAACTCCAAGCGGTATTAAAGATAAAAAAAATATAACTACGATTGGAAGCTGGATTTGGTTTGACCGTCGAAATAGACTGGATATTCAAACGATAACTATTATCCTCTGCTCTCTGCTCTCTAACACCCTCCAACGTTGTTCGTGACCTTGGTGATTGCCATCAGTATCTAGATGGCAATGCCTCGGTGTAATGCTGGATTAAACTTATGATGCATCACGTTTCATCCGTTGCAAGAGCCTGCTACTTCCATCTTCGCTGAATGCGTTCTAACCGGTCGTATTGTATTGTTGCATTGTATTATTCCACAATAATAATACTCGAACTTACGGTGATGCGGTGATGCGATGATGCGGTGATGCGATGTTTGTCTGACCCCGGCTAACGCTCTGTAATTTAAATTTAAAAATTTCTCTCCGGCGATCAGGCTCGA
>JAQFXW010003663.1:0-11709 GCA_034693945.1 Dendrobaena attemsi
TTCGAATCCCACCCACCGCGTAAGGACCTTTAGCAAGTCCTTCACTCACAATTGCTGAAGTGCTTCGGCGTGTAAAATTCCGACACACCTCCGGGATGTAGTCGGGACCGCCTCTGAATAGTAGTGGGCTGTAAAAGGCGGTATAAAAATACACACATACATAGATACATACATACATACATACAATATATTCTACATGTCTGGTTGGTGACGTGTAGCTACGACGACCAATCGGGAGGCCTGTCCGCGGGAGACGACTGACTGGACGCCCTGTTCGACCACCTGTGGAATGGGCATCTCCATCAGGGTAACGAACGATAATAAGGAATGCACTTCGAAACAGGAACGAAGACTTTGTCTCATACGACCATGTGGATACAACGACAAAAACCTTGTAAGTCAATCCATTCCTTATTCTCACTTCACCACTCATCCATCCATGCATCCATTCATCCATCCGTCCATCCATATATTCATATATCCATACACCCATCCATCCATGCATACGTACATCCATCTATTCATCCATTCATATATGCATAGTTGCATACATCCATCCATCTATTCATGCATCCATTCATGAATGCGTACATCCATCCATCCACTCATTCATCTATCCATTCACTCATTCATTTATGTATCCATCCGTTCATTCGTCCATCCGAATTGGTTTATGTCGCCGAACTGTGCATGGTTTATATTGTCAGATCATAATCGCACAATTTACGCGTTTGGCCATCATCCCTTCACTGCTCGACCATTCGTATTAGCCTAGAATGCTTCATTTGCCTGTTTAAGTTACACTAACACTCAGCATCACTAACCAATTTCTTTGCTTGCTTCAGTGTTATAACTCACCACTTGATACTTCGAGAGTTATCGTATAGGCTACACTCTGGGCATGTGATCGTCTACGGCTCTACGTACTTTAACGATATCATAAATTAATCTGCTCCTGGTGTTGATGTCAAGACTTGACCAACTGACCAATCATCGCTCAGTTTGTGACGAATAGTTTACGTCACACCTTCGCGTGACTGCCTCATCATGAGTTCGGCCATTCGTGACGTCAGCGGAATGATTTGCATGACTCAATTAACGACTAACACCTGTTGGCCGATCTTCAATTATTCACGAAATGCAACAACTCCCGACGGCGCAATCACGACTATGTCCCATGATGTGCACACTCCCACGCAGACACCTACTGTAATTGCTAGGCAGCCTTTTCAATCGGGAACTAATTATCGTGGCGCTTCGGCGTGAGAACTCCGACACTCCCTCGATCTGTAGTCGGGACCGCCTCTGAGTAGTAGAGGACTTGAAGGGGGCGGTATAGAAATGCGTAAAAAAATAAATAAAATAAATAATGCACGTCATAACGCATGAACACTATAATACATTCTCATAAGTGACCATTAGGCATAATATTATAGGCCTATATGAGCGCAAACCGATCTGATGATTCCTGTGTAGAAAAGGTTCTGACAATTCGCTACTGACAGGATTGGGTTTCTTTGGTCATCTGGATTGTGGTCCACTGAATGCCATGATTGCCATCTACCCGATTATCAGCGAAAATTGCATCGGCTGCAACACTAGTTTTACAAATATCGGAAATAATAATAATTATAACTGGCATTCCCAATGGTAGCTGCGCAATCTGCGTGCAGTTTCATTAAACTTACGCCAGTATGACGACAAATTTCTTCCGTACTCACGAAAACCTCACCTTTTGCTGTTTCCCCGCAGATCTTCCATTCGCAACTAAAACACTTCTTCTTCTTTCTTCTCCTCCGTCAGTTGCCTGACGATGAGGCTCCTGTGAATTTCCAACAGACTTCTCTGTTTCTGATGTTTTCTTTTTCTACTTTGACATTATCCATCCGTGTCTTTCGTCTGCCCTCCGATCCTTACTCCTTCAACGTGTAAGCCGCGATTGGTGTTCTTTTCATTCATCTGTATAATTACTTTTCCTATATCCTCTCAACCAGTGTCTTTTCTCCCCCATATCTTTTCTATCTGGATTGATTTCCGTAATGGTTTCTTGGTCACTTTGCCGGGTGGTGTCCAACTCTCTCCCGGCAGAGTAAGGAAGCCGATGGGTCTCTTCTGACCTCCTACATCTTGAGGTGTCCTTCCAACACGTGCCGCTTGCATTAGCCAGCCATTTTCTGGGTTCCCGATGAGCCTGTCCACCTCGCGTAGCGCCTTAGGAAGTACTTTGGCCGAAGCCTTCTCCTCTGACGGCATAGCCCATGGACCCCGGGTACGGCTATAACCGGGGTCCACGCATAGCCCCACCAGGCATTCCCTTACTTGGCTGTTCACCCCTAACCACTTTGAGGTGCAGGTACTCTTTCACCAATACTGTCTAGATATTTCATCCTCTCACCTTCCTCGTCGTTTAAGCTGTAAACATCACCCACCTTAGCGGTCTATCTGTCTTCCTGCCTGACTTCCTGGATAAATAAATAAATAAATGGTGGAGATTAACGTGCCATAGTTCGTAAGCAGTCGAAAGAGATCGATGAAACGATTCTATTGACCCTCTGCTTTACGATTCTGATTTGACTAAGCGCCTGTGAATAAGCTAGTTCCCGCGACTCCGATTTTGTGTTGGCGGCATAGAAAATGTTTGAGTTACAAATTTACGATCCTTCTCAACAAACTTTTTGCGCAATCAAGAAATAAGTTTAGGACATTAAAAGTGACTGTATACCTAGTCTACAAATATCTGGAGAAAGTTATCGTGGTTTCAGTGCAATCGGATTACGATACAATTAAATTGCGCAGTTTCACTTCAGAGGTCGCCGCGTCTTTGAAACCTCAATTAAATTATAGCAACTGCATATATAATTGAACTCTGACTACAAGGACTAAAAGCGGTTGTAGTTGGCTTGCTATTCGCAGAGTCAATTCCTCAACGACTTATAGGCCTGGGCCTATGTTGGCTATAATTAAATTCCGAATAATTCAGAGTCTCTTCAACTCTGCTGTCTCAGACTTGACGTGTCCTATATGTCGACCGAGTCTTTTACAAGTACTGCAATGGACAATCAATTCGATTAGAGCATCGCCCAAAGCGATAGTAAATGAATTAATTCGCCAACCGCTTATCAGGTTAAGGACATCTGGTCAATCTGACCGGTGGCAGTCACACAGAGTCACAGCCGCCATCACTGTCAACAACACGCCGGTCGTCGAAATGACGTCCGTTTTGTCGGCTTCGTAAAAACGTTCTCCGCAAATGACCACCGATCGTATGCATACAATACATGGAAGAGTATACACACGGTAACTAGATTGGTGCGTTCGCATATTCTGGTCTGCGGCTACTTTTATGCGAAACGCAATTATCCGGTGGGCTGCCTCGAGGCTCTGCTTCTTGCCAGACGATGCAAGCGTTTCTCGCCATGTCTGCCTGATCACTGTTGTCGGCTGTCGTGCATTTGATCTAATCGAACTCACTTGGAAACTGAATTCGATCTAAGTCTATTATAGGCCGGTGCTGTTCCCAGCTCATGACAACCTGCTCGTCATCTTTTTATGTCATCAGAAAGCTGCGTGCCCAAGGAATGTCACCAATTAGTCTCTGTGACGTTACACGAGCTACCACTATTGCTGGATTGATGTATGATTCACAGTCCTGGTTGGGTCTGACTAAATAAAGCCTCTGAACGTGATCGTATGGAAAAGTTAATTAAACGTTTTAAATGTATGGGCTACCTTTCATCTTCTGACCCAACAGCTGCTGAATTAGCCGCAAAAGCTGACAATGCTCTGTTCAAATCTATTCAAAATGACCCATTTCACGTCCTCCAGCCACTTCTTCCCCCTCTCCGACCTAGGTTCATCCGTTTAATGACAACTGACGACAAGGGGAGCCTTTGCTATCAGGACAAAAAATTACCTGACTATTTCGATTTTCAATTAACATGACCTCTGTTCGCTGACCTTTGAACCGGAATTCTACGGCGGTGGCAGATTTTAAGCGACATCGAGTGATACCCCTTGTGGATTAACCTGACGGCGCCAAAGCAGTCGACGGATTTGATTAGATTCAGTCTCCGCTGATAAACCGTTTGGTCACAAATCTCCCTCCAAATAAAGCATTATATAATTATGCTATGTACAATATTATAATTATGCTACATGTATATACAGTCTTCCACTTGGCCTTCGTTCGCTACTTCTTGTCAATCCACTGCAGTTCTATAAACCTCTAAAATCTTTCTATTTTGGTCGTGGCTGGGCTGGGAGTGCCTCTGAGTAGTTTCTTGAAGAGGCGCTATATAAATGTCCAGAATGAATGAATGAATGAATGAATACAGTATGGGTCTCATTCATCAACGTCGGACCAGATGCTTATAAGCACTTAGTCGAACCCGTTGTCCTTATTTTTCCTCGTCTATGGGGGGCGCCTAACCCTCATTTGCTTATTGTTTGGTCCATGAATGATGTTTTTCTTGAATTCAATCTTTCGCCGCCGATAAACCTTTTGCTACCCAACCTCCTCACAAGTATTAATAACATAATCATACGGGTCGCATTTTTCAAAGTCATGAGACCGGGTATAGGCCTACTATAAGCACCCAGTCCTCCGCGCTGTCCTCATTTGCCATTGCTTGGTACTTGTATGAAACTATGAATGATTTCTTTCTTGAATCCAATCCACCGTCGCAGATCAACCTTTTGCAACAGAGCCTCCCTCTTCATGACAACCAGTAATATATTCGTATTGGTCACATTTTTCAAAGTCACGAGACCGGGGACTAAGCACCCAGTAGTCCTCATTTGTCCTTACGTTGACCCTCATCTGTCCTCAGTCCGCCCGTTGTTTGGTTCTTGTAGCAGGGCAAGGACTGCAAGAACACGTGGCGCCAACCCCACCCGATACGCATCACTTACGACGGCTGTACGAGCGTCAAAGAGTACAAGCCGAAGTTCTGCAGCACTTGCAAGAAGTTGCGCTGCTGCGCCCCCGAGCGATCGAAGACGATGGACATAGAACTGGAGTGTTCCGGCGGGAAGAGAATCGTCGAGCACTTCATGTGGATCAAGAACTGCAGGTGCCTCGAATCGACGTGCAAGAGCTGAACCGAGGAGGAGGAGGAGGAAGAGGAGGACTATGAGGAGGAGGAGGAGATGGAAGACGGGAAGTCGTTAGAGCATTAGACGACGTATAGGCTACACTGCATCATTTGATTGATTGGCTGCTGAAGACAAATACAGTCGGTCGGTCGGTCACCGTGACTCCTCGACATCTCACGAACGGGATGAGCGATGGCAGAGAGGTCGATGCGGATACGGAGGAGGAGGCTGTTGTTGTGGCGGAACTCTGCACATCCGCTGCTCCACTTCCGGTCTGCGACGACCCAACGGAAACCGGAAGTACGTGTATCAGGTGGAGGTGAACGTGACCTGAACGACGATCACGCTCCGCTGCTCAGCCGACGGACGCTCTGCAGCTCCACCACGCTCCACTGCAGTCTCGGTTTTTAGGCGGACAACGGATTGGGTGGAGAAGTGCATGGCTTCTCCACGCTGGCGTGGATGGCGTCATTCCTGCTGTTATACCTGGAGCACGTGCAGTGGAGACCTGGAAAGAAATTTACGTCGGCTTCGCGTGGATAACGCAGCAAACGTCCCTGCTGTGTATTGTAGGATACGTGGCTGAAAGACGACGGACGTATGGAGAATGGATTTGATAGATGAGATTCTATAGAAGCTCCTTTCCGTCGTATTATCTGATTGGAGATTCTCTGCAGGTTTTGAATGGATGGTGATATAGGAATGGAGCCACCCTATAACTGCTGCTCTGCCTCCTCTGACCTCCAGGAATCTCGACCCTTGGCCACCACGAACTTGCCTCCGGAAAACCCTTCTGATTCGACGCAGCGCTAGGGAATTGGCTGCACGTTGGCCTTCAAGTGGCGCTTTAGAAATGTTGAGATTACGATTATACGATGGAACTAATGCTCTTTCAGGTGATCACTGATTATTGTTCTTTGAACATTAATTTTGACGAAAGATCAATCGCCGTTTCGATATACGAATGGAAGAAGATAATAGGCTAATACATTTGTTTTACAACGCCTTCATTACGCAGATGATTGGCTGATTGGCGTTTACATGTTCATGCTCAGTTTTGCAATTGGCCTCTATGTCTAGATATAGTTTGCATAGAGCTATAATAGGCTTACGAGAAATGTGAAAAGTGTGGATTCGTGAAGTTTGCGTTGAAGGCAATTGAATCGGCCAAAGAGGACGATACAGATCATGGTAACTGAGGAGATCGAGAAACGGTTAAATAGACCGAATAAAGAGCTAACGACATCAAATGACATCAAGTGACATCAAACGACATCAAAAATGACACCGTCTGACATAAAATGACATCAAAACTCACGTCGAGTGACATCAAACGACATCAAGTGGCATCAAATGACATCAAAAATGACACCGTCTGACATAAATTGACATCGAAAATCACGTCGAGTGACATCAAATGACATCAGGTGACACCAAATGGTACCAATTGATAGGCCTATAAAATGTCATCAAGTGACATGGTTCGACGGCGGAAAGAGGCGTCAATCGTGAAGCATGGCCATCAGCGACATCAATTTGGATGCTTCAACATTAAGTGAAAAATCAGCGCGCTATAGAAATACTATTATATACATCACACACGAGTACACACGTTGCCATCTTGCTTCAATACGTCGTTACATACAGGAATAGACAGAAATAGCCTATACATACATACATACAACATATATTTAATTTTAAATGTATACATTCAGAATGTAACATAGGCCATACACGAATACAACATGCAAGTACTAATATACATGTAATATGTATATATATATATATATATATAATGTAACATGCATTGCACGTTTTCAGCACATGCATGAAGGCATAATTATTTACAATTATGCATGCATACATAATTACATATACACGTATACATCTATACATGTACGTCGAAAAATAATGAACAAACATACCTACTAATAATCCTACATGCATGTATAAATACAATACTATGCATGTCTATATGCTTATGTAATTATACATAATTGTGTTCATCGATCAATACACACAGACTTACATACAAAGATACATGTGCATACTTGCATACAAAGATACATGTGCATACTGTACATACAAAGATGCATGTGCATACTTACATACAAAGATACATGTGCATACTTACATACAAAGATACATGTGCATACTGTACATACAAAGATGCATGTGCATACTTACATACAAGGATGCATGTGCATACTTACATACAAAGATACATGTGCATACTTACATACGAAGCTAAATGTGCATACTGTACATACAAAGATACATGTGCATACTTACATACAAAGATACATGTGCATACTGTACATACAAAGATACATGTGCATACTGTACATACAAAGATACACTTGCATACTTACACACAAAGATACATGTGCATACTGTACATACAAAGATACATGTGCATACTTACATACAAAGATGCATGTGCATGCTGTACATACAAAGATGCATGTGCATACTTACATACAAAGATGCATGTGCATACTTACATACAAAGATACATTTGCATACTGTACATACAAACTATGACGAGCGAAGGCGTCAGTTAAGAATGCGTTCAGCAAGCCGAGAGACAGGCTAGCGACGGGTAAATGACTTAACACTCTTATTGATGTGCCTTTAAAGAACTACAGCGTTTTAATATGACAGACTCTTTGTTAGTGAGAGACCATAGATGTAGTTTATTAGTAGGCCTAGTATCGTTAACACACGTGTATATTATACATCGGTCGCTCAAGAAGAAAGGCATTCATCCCGATCTGTGTAATAATGTTCATATTTCACACAGCATTCGGTGCATGGGGCGTGAAGTATAATCGCTTTTATATTATGATGCTCCTCTGCGAGCGGTTCTGCTTGATTAGTGATGCATGATAGGAATATATCCACTTGTGCTTGTTTTAATAAAGAAGAGGAGGAAGAAGCGTTGCATGCCTGCTTCACTGGTCTACATTAATCTCGCAAGACTATCAGAATTTCTATACTGTTGCCGCTTGTTCTTATGCATGGGTGTGGTCTACTGTCCAGTGTCTACACACAGAGGTTCCGGGGACGCTTGCCCCTCTGCAAATTTATATCTATTTGAGCTAATATTCTTTGTTATAAAAACCGTCTTATATAAAAAAAATTCTAAGGCACTATAATTATAGGCCTACTAATGGTGTACAAAATGAAACTGAGAAGGTCCGTCGCTTATAGGCTGTAATTGAGGCCTACTATATGAAATTAATGGTTCAAACGTTTCTCACCATAAACTGCAAATTGCTTTAACAAATGTGTCATAAAGCTTAAAAGGAAAATATGTCATCCATTCATGACGCATAGGCCCACATAACAGACAATGATTTTTACGCCGAATGTGTTTTAAACGACCTGCACGATGCTTGTATATGGGACGCGGTAGTGTAGTGTGGGGCGCGGTCGCCGCCTTGCATCCGGAGGGTTGCAGGTTCGAATCCCACCCCCGCGTAAGGAACTTAAGCAAATTCTTCACGCACAATTGCTCGTTGAGCTTCGGCGTGTAAACTCCGACACACCTCCCGGCTGTAGTCGGGACCGCATCTGAGTAGTAGGAGACTTGAAGGGGCTGTATAGAAATGTGTGAATAAATAAGAAATAAATTATAAGGCCAAAATATGTATACTGCATAGCCACTCCGAGTATTCCAGTTATTATTCATCAGACATTGCAGCTTCGGCACGGGGCAAGAGGAAACGCAGCCCTGCACAGGTTGAGTATTGGGGATTCGTGCATACAAATCGGATGAGTTTTGAATGGGTGAAGTATCCTTGTGGTCTGAAATTATGTTCGGATAACAGCTTAAAAATAATGCTGCCATTTCAGTGTGCAAATTCAGAAATTGTTAAACGGTTAGGGAGTAAGCATATATTCCTCTCCCCAGACCCATTACCTTTTCAGCCCTATGCGCCCCAACGAATGGTCTTTTCACTTCCACATATAATATTCCCTGAATTCCATACATTACCCTCTCTCCCCCACATCGAATCGTGAGGTTGGGGAAGCACGGTTGGGGAGTAAGCACATATTCCTCTCACCAAACCCATTACCTTTTCAGCCCTATGCGCCCCAACGAATGGCCTTGTCACTTCCACATACAATATTCCCTGAAATCCATACATTGCCCTCTCCTCGCCCACATTGAATCTCGAGGTTCTGGATACGCCAGTGCAGTGTGTCATCAGGAAACGACTGCAAGCGTTCGATGAAACGGAATTGCAATCTTTGTTCCATGAAATATTCAGACGGATCTGCTCCGTCGAGATCTCGTCTAATAATTGGACGGAAAGTAATTATCGACGGACGAACCTAGAAAGGAAATCATTGCAGTAGATGGAGCAGGTGAGTCTTACAACCTATTCTACGTACACCTATTATATATAGGCCTATTATAACTAAATTGCCTGCTTCATGTATGTAGGGCCTATACAAAAATTTACGTTAGAAATATTATTATTGTCCAACGCAGAAGATGGAATATTTAATTCCGCGCGAATTGGGAATTTTTTGCAGGTTGTGTAAATATTTACAATATTATTTTTATAGGCCTAATTATTCCTGCAAATTGCAAAATCTTTTCAAGTAGGCCTAACTGTTATTGTTAATTTGTCGAAACTTCATGTCTAGGTCGACTTATCTTTGAGTAGATGGTGGAAAAACCCAAGTTGTTTTGAAAATGAAAAGTTGGTTTTTTGGTTGTTTTAAGATACAGTGTATTCCGATTTCGGATGAGGTTAAGAAAAAACTTCAACTTAGATTAATTCAATTGAGATTTCAGACTGATAAACACAAAATGATTGATAGCAGTTGATTTTATTACAATATTAAGTCAAATTCTGGATTTTAGGCCATTGAAATAATTCTAATAAATAAAAATAATTCTAAAAATAGAAATTAAAAACCAAAACCCCTAAATTTTGGGATTTTCGTATTTTTATAAAAACCAAAAACCAACACTTTTCCACCCCTTTCTTTGAGCCATCTATCTGCCCAGCGGAGCAGTCATGCGTTTTCATCCTGTTTCGATTGTTCGCATGGCATGCTTGGAAACTAAAAAATGCTTTTTGTTAACTATTAACATGAGGCTATTATAATTATTTGCAATTTCACTTACCCGACGCGAAATGATGGTTTAAGTGTATAATTTGAGTAGATTTGAGTACATTTGAGTAGATTTGAGTAGGTATCAGCTACAGTTACTCGTAGGAGTCGTAGGGCGTAGGCTACATAAAGATCGGACAGACACCAATACTGATAATTATGGCTACATCGTAGCCTGTTACAGTAGGCCTCAGCGCAGACCTATTACAGGTTAGCTTTCATGACTGACGTCAACTCACTAGGCCTATATTATATCCAATACATTCAAACGCAATTAGCAGCCTACATGCATGGGCGTCTATCCCCAAAGTCATTGGAGCAACTCTTCCCCCTCTGGCAGAATACTATCTGTGTCTGAACCCAAAACACTGAATGTTTTTAGTCATTTCTACATGTATATCCCGAAGAAAAATCTGTACATGCCCGGCCCCAAGAAACTGACGAGCCTCTTCCCACCTAAAAGTTTTCTCCCTAAATTTCTCAAGAAACCTCCCCTATTTCTTGAATGAAGCATCTGCTCCAAGACTTCTATGGCGTAGACGCCCCTGCCGGGCTGCCTACATGTCTGGCGTGGGACGCGGTATAGTGTAGTGGTGAAGGTCGCCGCCTTGCAACCGAAGGGTAGCAGGTTCGAATCCCACCCGCCTCTTAAGGACCTTGAGCAAGTTCCTCACTCACAATTGCTCATTGCGTTCGGCGTGTAAACTCCGACACACCCTCGCCTCTGAATAGTAGTGGACTGTAAGAGGCGGTATAGAAATACACACATACATAGCATATAGATTATCTGTGAATTACGACCCGTGTTCTTTTCTTTTTTCCCTGAGTTTTCCTCTTTCCGTATTTATACGTCGTGTACATAGGGCCAGCAACAGGCGGGCGTCTGCAAGACGACTCTGCGAGAGGAGACGCCGAAGAAGCTCGCCTATCTCGACAAGAGCGATTGCCTCAGCGTCGAACTCTACCAACCAAAGTACTGTACGACGTGCAAGAAGAACAAGTGCTGCGGTCCAGGACGAACGACGACCATCGACGTCCAGTTCTCCTGTCCAGACGGAAAGACTATCCGTGAGAAGATGATGCGCATTCAGAAGTGCGAGTGCAAGGCACTGAAAAAGTGCAACACTCGATAGACGCACGCGGCACTCATTGAGTGTCCCCTCCCGTCAGGGGCTTCTATCCCCCCCCCCTCCCAAGTAGCCGGGCTCAAAAACTCATGACTTTCCATTTCCCCTCAAAAATATTTGTCCATCCCATCTGACCAGTCTTCCCCTATTTCTGAAAATTTAACATTATAAAATGCTCCCAGCGGCGGATCTAGAAATTCAGTAAGGGGGGGCCCAAAAATTTCGTAACTCATCTTCCAAAAATGTAATGTTATTTTGTCATTAATCACACATTTTTTTTATTTCGTTGATAAAAATACGTTACGGTTAAATTGGGGTAAGCATTGAAGTTAGGGTTTGGTTAAAGTTTAAAGAT
>JAQFXW010003664.1:0-11709 GCA_034693945.1 Dendrobaena attemsi
CATTTTATAATGTATAATTTTCAGAAATAGGGGGAAGACTGGTCAGATGGGATGGAAGAGTATTTTTGAGGGGGAAACTGGAAAGTCGTGAGTTTTTGAGCCCTGCTGCTTGGGGGGATAGAAGCCCCTGCTTACGACACTGATTTTCAGCCAGATGATTGTGGTGGAAACTGACCAGAGATTAAGAGATGTCTTAATATGCCTCATCCCAAGATCTTGATTTCCCCTTCAGAAGAAGAGGGAGTCTAGATTACACACTGAGTCGCGTTTAGTCTGGTCTGGTCTTCTCCAATATGTTGTAATCATCTCCAATGCAATTCAATTCAATCCAATAAACTCTCATCGAATCAAATCGTTTCGTGCTGTTACTGATGAAATCAAATCAAATCAAATTTATTCAACAATCAAGCAAAACAAGTCGCATACAGGTTGTTGACAAAACAAGTTTAAGGTCACCCAGGAGACCCAAAATGGGCGAGGGCCCCGGAAGCCAGGGCCACCTGGAAGATATTAGGTGGTAAAACCAGCCAGTTAATGAAATTATAGTTAAATGATAGTTAAATGATGACTTCTACCCAAAAGGGGCAGAGGGCCCCGCAAGCCAGGGCCACCTGGAAGATACTAGGTGGTTAAACCAGCCAGCTAATGAAATTATAGTTAGACCCTACTGATAGTTAAATGATGACTTCTACTTCACAAATGGATGATTGTATGTTGTTAAGAATTACAATAAATCGACGAAAATCGTTAGAAAACAGGTTGAATAGTCAGACTTAGAAATGAAACAGCGAAGAGGATAAACCTCTTGCAATGGCTTTTGAGTCCCTTGGGGTTTTACCCTCTAGTACCAAACCCCAGAGGAGACGCCATAGGCGTAATCTGTGGGGGTACACAGGGTAAATGTATCCCCAACTTTTTGAAGTGGGGTACTGTACCCTCCACTTTTTCAAGCAAAAAATAACAACGTCATTCTATATTGTTTAAAGGCATCTTTTGGAGCTTTCTGATGTAGAATATGCCACGAAAGAAGCAATTTTGTTATACCCAACTTTTTATACCAAAGTAAATTTGGAGAATACATTGTACCCCCACTTTTTAGACCAAAGTAATCTCGGAGAATAAAATTGTACCCCCACTTTCCAGACCAAAGTTACGCCCCTGGTCATATAAATACATGATATGAAAGATCATTTTTCTAACTATGTTAGAAGTTGAACGAAGTAAAGTCAAATTAAATAATTGTTATATTAGTCATAATAATAACGAGTAAAGACCGTTTTCATATAAATGTGAAGTATGGTATAATAGTTATAATTGGGAACGGATAATTCAGTTAATAATGTTTTGTGCTTGTTTTTCAGTTGCTTCCGCTTCCAGACTCTTTTCCGATTTCCCCGGATGATGGAGAAAATGCTGACCTTCAGCCAGTCCAACAGCAGGTCAGTCAAGATGTAAATCTATCAATTTGTAAATTGTGTTGTATTTACAGACATCTGAAGTGTCCTTCTCTTAGTACGACCTAATGACTAATAATCAGAGGCACTCCCAGTGGGTTGAGGTCCGGTAAAAAAGGACAGTTTTAAAACACCGCGCAGAAATAGTAGTACTGCCAGCTAAGATCATGAAACTATTCAATGAAGGAAGGTCATTCCAGAACAAAGGATCGACAAATGTGTTGACACGATGCTGACTGTCAAGATGGCGTAAAGAATGGAGATGGCGGCAACTTATATTGCTTAGTTTCTAATTGATGCTTTTGTGAGATGGGCTTCTTAGTTCTTTTTAATCAAGTGCAGTCAGCTGGGGCAGTTCATAATTGATTTATTTCTTGTGTGTCTGTGTGTAGAATCGCCTGCGAGGGAACTTAGACTGGGCTCCTCCGAGGTCGCAGATCATCTCAAGCATCCATCCAAAACTACGGTACTCTAGCCAGTGTTTTGTTTATTGTCTAGCACTAAGGAATCCAGCTATTTACTGCTTACACTTCTTCATTCGATAGATTTCTGTAGCCTCCACTCCCTAAGGGCAACGCTATCACAATAGATGCGCTCCTAACAGGCTGCCATGCAGTCTTAAGTTCGACTTTTGTTCAACGTGTAATCGTGTTGTCCTAAAATTTCATGTAATCTTACTATAATTTGTAGTTTGAATAATTTGGCATGACAGAGGTTGTTGTCACCTATTGTGCTGCTAATGAGTCCAATTGGTATATCTTGATTCTCTGTAGACCTCTGTTTGATCTCCTGCTGATGGATGCTAGTATTGTACGTAAGATCACTTTTGATTCATAATTAATTCATCATAATTGATTGTGTTTAATTAGGATGCTTAAAAGTCAGTATCGATACTCGCACAAATAAATGTCATCTGTTCTGCTTTTCTTCTTCTTTGTCAGGCAAAGTGTCGTAATTGCAAGACAAAACCACCGATGCGCTGGTTGTGGGTCAAAAGTCGAGAAAGGTCATTAAGTAGTCTATTCTAGATTATGGTTTAAGTTATCTGCTGCCTACGTATTTGTACTTCAACTGCTTAGTTAATTTGTAATTCATTCGTAACAAATTCTGATAGTTAATTTTTGAAGAGCATCATGAGTTGGTTTCATCGGCATCGTATAACTGTAAATAATTTATTTATTTAAAATTCTCTTTGAAATCAAGTGATGGCTTTGAAGCAGCAACTCAGTCACTGCATAGTGTATAATTTTAAAAAAAACTGAGTATTTTCCGTACCCAGGCGTCAATTCATATCAGTATAATTTTAAAAGAACTGAGTATTTTCTGTACCCAGGCGTCAATTCATATCAGTATAATTTTAAAAAAATTGAATATTTTCCGTACCCAGGCGTCAATTCATATCAGCATAACTTTTAAAAACCTAGTATTTTCCGTACCCAGGCGTCAATTCATATCAGTATAACTTTTAAAAAATTGAGTATTTTCCGTACCCAGGCGTCAATTCATATCAGTATAACTTTAAAAAATTTAGTATTTTCCGTACTCAGGCGTCAATTCATATCAGTATAACTTCTAAAAAATTGAGTATTTTCCGTACCTAGGCGTCAATTCATGTCAGTTTCTTGCTTCCAGTGTATACAGTTTGTGCACATGAAATACATGTAGTGGTGCAGTGGTATTTAAGGCATGTTCTGATCACATGGGTCACATGTTCGAATCTACCTCAAGCCACTGCATAGGGACTTTGAAGGGGTAGTATAATGGATGAGACACTGGTATCTGGTTACTTGACCTTGTCCTTCGTTACCTATTCATTCATGTAGGCTACGTCCGAAGGTACCGGTACTGCGAGTACCTGGGCAAGTATTTCTGCCAGTGTTGTCATAGTAACGATCGTGCCTATGTTCCCGGACGAATACTTCGCAAGTGGGACTTTGGAAAGTACTACGTATCGCACTTTGCTCACGAATTCTTGAAGAGTATATACGAGGAACCGGTCTTCAGTGTTGAGTCAAAGACGACGGGTCTCTACCAGAAGGTTCCGGCTCTTGATGAACTCCGAGAGCTGCGCGTTCAGCTCTACTACTTAGCTCCGTTCGTTCAAACCTGTAAATCGAGCAATAGGTGAGTTAGAAGATGATGATTTGCTGCTTCTTTGCTGTGTAGTCTAATAGATCTTGTTTCATTCGTGCATTAGATAACCATATATAGATAACCATTTATCGGTCCACAATACAATTCATAACAGTAAAAAGCACAAACAGAAATCATCAGTAATGGTAGTCTCTACACCATCAAAACAAACGCAATAATAGCTGGGGAAAATTATGTGACCGGCATAAGGACAAACCAAAATAAGACAAATAATTAATAATCTATATTAGGAAACCAATGGTTCATAGACTTTATTTATTATAATGCACCATTTTCAGGGTGGCTGTGTAGTAGTGTTAAGTCTTGTTACCGGGAAGTTACAAATATTCCAATCTACCTATAGCCATTGCGTTGGTACCTTGAGTGTCCTTCATTCGCAATAAATTGCTCTGCAGTATAACTGATCTGAGACACATCAATGTTCTGTCGTATGGTCGTCTGTGCACTTCTGAACTGTTTGTAAGGAGACCGATATCAAAATACAGTTGTATTGTATTTAGTGGCTATTTGAACGCAGTCTCGGAAATATAAAAATGTGTATGAGTACTTTGGTAGTCGTAGTGACTCGCTGCAAGGTGTATAATCGGAAGAATTAATGTTGTAGCTCTGAGAGAGTTGCTTAACAGACTTTGGGAAGTACTGTTGTTTCTGTCGTTAATGCTTTAGAGATGCCTGTTTGTTTAGCTCAGTCTTTCGTTTATGTGTGTTTACCATTTCTTTGAATACATTACGAAGTTACCTCCACTGTGCCTTCTTTATTAGTCAAGGCTCGGACATTTTTCTCTTTCAAGTTGCAGATTGAGCGCCCCAATTAATCAGCCGCATCAAGAATATTAGGAAGTTATTGTTATTACAATTTTAATTATTATTTAAATTTTTAATTCTGTGTAAACTTGCTTTACAATACTTTGTGTGTAGGCCGTTGCTGGACAACATTCCTTCACACTGGCTTACGAGTCTCGACAACATTCACTACTATTCGCTTTCGGAATTAGTCCAGGTCTGTGGATTTCCTGATGTAACGCAATGTTACCAGATAACGAGGAATTATAACGTTCTATCATGCTTTCCAGGTGTTCTGTTGTTGGATTTATGTGAGACATTGTCAGTTTAACTCTGTATGCTGTGTGTGTAGTTTATCATTCGTGCATAGTATTTAGAAAGTTGTCAAAAAGATATGGCAGACTCTCTGGACAGAAGTGGAATCAGTGGTTGGACCAAAGTCTGCTAGGAAAAGTTGGCGTGTTTTGTTTGTGTTGACATCTATATGAAATGTTCGAATGCTGTCATTAAAAGTCACAAGCAACTAAGAAAAGAGGAGACGCATTACATGAAGCTCTCATGCAGACAATTTGATTGTCTGAGTCATTGTCTTGCTATCTGATCTTCCCTACTGTACAGATGGACTATGTTGTTTTTATTGAATATTAGCACAGTTAGCTACATTGGGAGCGCGTTCGCCGTGTGTTTGCATGGTTCCGAGTACGAACCCGATGTCTGCCGACATTCAGAGATTAACATCTCGGGCTAGCACATGGGGCGTGTGTGGAGCAATGGGATAGTCGATGCCTTGCGTCAGATGGGTCGCAGGTTCGATTCAGACCCAAGCCACCACGTAGGGACCTTGAGCAAGTCCTTCACCTACGGTTGCTCGTGTCGCTTCGGCGTGAAAACTCCGACACTCCCACGGGCTGTAGTCAGGACCGCTTCTGAGTAGTAGTGGACTTGAACGGACGGTATAGAAATGCGTAAATAAATAGAAATAAAAGAAGCTTGGCTTGCCCAAGCGTTTCTTCATGGTATACTTAATAGAATGTTGCTTTTGTAATCGAGTTGTAAACTGTCAGGTTTGCACAAACAAAACTAAGCAAATGAAAATGGATGTTCGTGTTCATTAGCAACTTTATCTGTTCAGCTATTGAAAAATTGTTACCTTGTATTTATCTTGCATTATCTGGAGGTAGATACCTTAGAACGACTGGCAATTAGAGTGTCTGTGAAACAATGCTTCTTGATTTCAGGTGAAGAAAAAAGAAGTTCTGCCTCACATCAGGGAAATCGTCGCCCAGTGCATCACGCACATTAGTCAGTGCTTGGTAGGTTCACGGTTTTTATTGCTTCAGGTTTTACTCCAGCCTTTGTGACCCCAGGTGTGTCTTCGAATCAATTAGAGTCAATAGACCTTCCAAATTCTTATGTCACTATGTCGTGGACTTATACTTGCTTTCTGGAATCTTGTTTTTGGTTAGAAATAGTGAGATGACCATTTGGACAAGGATGGATGATTGCCAAATACTATTGTATTTTTTAATTTGTATCAGGTTTTGCTGAGTACTTTCGTGGGGTAATTTTTGTTGGCGAATAAAGCTTCATTTGGGAAATTGTCTAAACCTGTGGGAGCTGTAATACATGTAATCCCATTTGAATTGCCTCATACCTTGAATGTCCTGCCACTGATCTTGTGAGAATAAAAAAGAACTGAAATGATACTTTTATTTCAATTCATAATGGACTGAACTATTCAAATCTATTTATGTCTTTTCAGCTATGCCACGGAAAAGGATTCGTCTGTGAAATCTGTCGAAATGGAACTGATATCATATTTCCGTTTGAAGTCGGCCGTGTTGTCGTTTGTTCCGGTACGCAGTTTCATAACAGCCTTCAAGTTTCAACCAATTGGCGAGAGCAGGAAAACTATAAAAACTAAACATTTTGAAGGATGCCTGCACTACTACAGTGCTAGTCCCAAGCCAGGATAAGGATTAAGTAGGAGGGCAACGCTAATCATCGATATTAATTTAAAATAAAAATGGTTTCGGGCTCTATCATTTTCATATTGCATCCAAAAAATACCATTCCTGGAATTTTGCATTTGAAGACTATAATTATCAGTGGATGTTATCACCATACCTTCACCACCCTTTAACTTCTCTTGCACACCTTACCTGTTCTGACCTTAACTCATATTTTCACTTTTAGATAACTCACCTGTCTTACATTAACTCACCTCCTGACTGTATGTCATCTTCGTTTATATTGCCTGATTCACCTTCTGTTGCCGTGTCATAACTCCTTAGTTTACCTCATTTTTCACCTATGCATAGTTTACCTTATACGCTATAGATATTTATGTTTTGCTGAACAGGTTGTCGAGCAGCCTTCCATCACACATGTTACACAGCGCCAGGAAAAAACGGCTGTCCCAAATGTGCACGAATTATGACCAGGTATAATTTATATCATCAGTCATCAGTCAACTCTTAGTACTCTCTTTCTTTAGTGCACTTGTACTCCATTGAACGGGGGGCATTTAGAGGATGACAATCAGTTTCACTGCTACCTCTGGAGATCTAACGATCCCGTACAAGCAGAAACAATATGTGAAAGTACAACTACAAGGTGATTAAGAAATTACCCTCCCCCAACGTTTTTTGCCAATATTTCCTTCAAAAGTGGGAATTTTTAAACAAACTTTTACAGGCTGAAAGGCAATTCATATTTACATGCAATTGAAAATTTCGCGAAAATATTCGACATAGAACAAAAGTTATTCAACTTTTAGTGACATCACCCACTGATTTTTGATGGTTCAAATAATGTTTAACAGTTTTTTGCCATTATTTCCGCAAAAAATTAATTTTTTAAAGTAAAATTGTACTCGATTAAAGGCAATTCATGTTTACGTATATCAACCAAGTTTAACTGAAATAATTTAAAACGCAAAATAGTTGCAGCACTTTTAGTGAGTCCCCCTACTGTATTCTGACAATTTTTAAAAGTGTTACGCAACAAATGTTACGAAGGAAAGTGTTGCAAGAAATGTAGGGGGTCATTTTTAGTCTCACCCTGTGTATATTAAACTATCATTTTTAATCACCTATTAAAGCGCAAGACTCAGTTTCTGTTGTGGGTCACTTTTCTCATATTATTGGTTATTTTTATAGTATGACTGCTGTCACTATTATCTTAAATATTATTATTTTTGTCGCTACTGCTATGTGTATTGCATTCCCTACTACTGTTATGTTTTTGTAGTATTATATTATACTATTCAGTAAAGTTTTTAGAAACTAAGTACTGTTGCTACTGCTCCCACTTTTAGTATGTTGTTATATTTAGTACTATTATAATATTTACCAGATTCTACTGCTACACTATGACTACTTTTATGACAAATATTTTCATTCCTGCTGCTGATTATATACTTAATAATCAATTTTCTCTTAAAATGTGCCAGAATAGTTAGGCAAATGGACATTTTGTTACATGTGTGTCAATTTATAATGATCAGTTACTGGAAGATATCTGTCATTTGCTCAGGAAACGACAGAAGCAAGACCACGGTGGAAACTCTTCGCCTGAATCGTGACGAAATATTTGTAGGCCTACGAGTGCTAATAGTATACACACATAATATTATACACATTCACAGATGCAATACATTGTTACAAACATGAATATTCGTATATGTACGTGTTGAGACAGGTATATTCACCGTTGTTATCAAGTGCCAATTAACGATCCAATGAAAGCATTCAGATATTGTGATATTTTCATGTAAATGTTCGTGCATATGACGTGGAATTTAATATTTTCTTAAATGCGTGTTTAGCGGACATTATTTGTAACGGGATGAGCGGAATGAACAACTGTGTTATGCAACCGTATTCAGGTCTAATTTTAAATGTAGGCCTACTGGATTTTTAAACATGTAGTCGTTGCTTGCATTTGTGAAAGATTGCATTTGTAAAAATGTTTGTTTTTGCTGAACATGAGTGTGCTGATGTAACTCATTAATTCACTACATTTAATGTTGCAGTTTTCTGCAATGCACTTTTAAGGAAATTTCATTTGCATCTGCTGATATTTTTGTTTATAAAAACAAAGAGTATGTCTATGTTTACACTTTCAAAACGTAGGCCTATAGAAAGAGACTTGCGGTAGATTAGTCTATAGAAACTACACAGTCCGCGAGACTAGAGGAGAAGTTCTAATTTGATCATCCATAGACGACGTACACAAATAGGGAAATTCTATGCAACATCAGGAAGGGTTTATGTATGATGGAATATTGCTTAGTCTTACACCTAAAGTTACAGCTTCGTCAAATATGCTTGGGCCTGTGTTTGAAGATCCACGAATTGTGGAGTCTGGAGTAGCAATTCACCATTGGGTAGGCTATAAGTTCTGTTTAATATGGTTGTCTTCACCTAACATTGGTTTTAAAAACCAGGTGTCCCAAAAGATTCAAAGTGCTAGCTTCACCAAAGCTGTCGTACAGTGTCCTATTAAACCAAGGTTTAAACAAATATCACAGTTTGCAGCGCTGTGCCCCTTCCCCAGGCTAAGACATTTCTTATTTCAGGCTTGTAGTGGTGTATTTTGGAGACCATCATTCGTCCTTAGTAGGGAATGTAATCCCGGAACATTCTGCCAATCCCGGGATTACGGGATTAGAAATTTATCAATCCCGGGATTCAGTTTTTTTGTAATTAAAAGCTATTCGTGATAGTACTGTACTGTAAATAGACCTTATTCTACACAAATACCCAGATCCATCCTTCAGTTTGTGCGTGCGAACAATAGCACAGTCCTGTTTGCATCTAGTTATCAAGGAAAACATATGGCTCAAGTAATTTTAACCCATTACTCTGA
The DNA here is from genome assembly GCA_034693945.1 of Dendrobaena attemsi. Lineage (NCBI taxonomy): Eukaryota > Metazoa > Annelida > Clitellata > Crassiclitellata > Lumbricidae > Dendrobaena > Dendrobaena attemsi. Next base: position 9,264 of record JAQFXW010003664.1, read on the forward strand.
ATTTGTAATCATGGAAAACGGATTCCAACAAGAATCCCGGAATTACAATGGCAAAATCTCTGGATTACAAGCCCGGGATTACAAGCTTGTCAATTACGGGATTCAAAAAAGGTACGGGATCCCGGGATTACATTCCCTAGTCCTGAGATGTATAGGCCTATAGAATTCGTGTGATGGAGGAGAGAGTTAACAGCTTTCCAGAGGTTCGTGGATTGGAGGAACAGGAATGGATAAGAGAAGAGTAATAGCCCTATTTCTGTTTTGCAGCTGCGATTAATTTGTGGTATCGGCTGTTTGCGGATTTAAGATTGGCAAGGGCTCTAGTTCTGGTTGTGGGGTCGAAGGTGCGAGAGAAGCTGAGAATGACAGACGGTTCACGAACTTAGGAGTGGAGTCACTTCAGGGTAATCTGCCAATTTGCTATGACCTGTCTTTGCTGTCCACCTCGGGATCTCTGCTCCCCTATGCCTCTCTGCTCACATAATATGCAGGCCTAAACACATAGGCCTACGAAGAACAGAAGTACACAGGGAAGACCAGTTGAATAATAACATGGACATATAGCCTAGCCATGATATAGGCCTAGCCTAGCCATGATATAGGCCTAGCCGACTGAAAAGAACCAAACGTTGACCATGTTTCGGAAGCCTGCAACTGCTCACAGTGAGTAACAGATGGATCTGGTCTAAGGTGCGCCAAAATATGACCAGGACGAGCAGAGAATCAATATACAAATTATAGACAATAATCATTGCTAGTTTGTTTGGTCTGAAATCAATAATCACGTGAGATTTGAGCTGAATCATGTAGCCCAATCAAAAACCAGCAAAAACGTATTAAATTATTACCAAATTTCGCAATCTTCTAGCGAGCAGTAGCCTCAGTATAGTGATTAACAGAATCTAAATCAGATATGAAAATTGGATATTGTTGAAAAGCTGTAGGCCTAATAATGTGACATCGTGGCGTTCATGCGCAAATTCAGTAGGCCATAATTGACTAGGCAATAGGCTAGTAGTCTAAAGGTTCGTGTTTTTAGTTTTCATTAAGAAGATTTTAAGTTGAAGAAGGGGTCCGAGGGAGCGCCATCTTACACCCAACATGGGCACAGAGGTCGGAGGACCGCCGCCCTCTGCCTATAGGTTAATCCGCCAGTGTCTCCCGCTCCTTCGGGCCTAGGCCTAACTCAGTCGAAGGAGTCCGAGTCTCCGACGTCAATTTCACGCTCTTTTTCGGCGTAGGCATTTTATAGCGCATTTTTATGCTTGTGGCCTATATACTTGTTCGCGTCGTCTGAGGCGTGTCCCTCTTGCACCAGCTGGTGTTTTTCCGACCGCAGATCTTTCGAGAGATGAAGGGACATTAAGTGCGTTGGCCTAGAGTGCAGGCCTACGTGTCGAAACTGCGAAAATGGATAATGATCGAGAAGCACATCCGTGGAGGGCCGTAACTGGCTGAATTGAGTGGGAAGTGGGTCGAAATAAGTCACGTCTGACGAATGATTTATTGTTCCTTTGCGACTGGTCGTATTCGGAACAGCGCTTTCCTGCAACGAACGAAGAGTCAATCAATATAGGCCTAACGAAAAATCAGTAGGCCCAACAGCCTATCAATTAAATTATTATTATGGTATTTACCGACAGCCGATCATTTTATAACTCATTGTTATTGACTTTATCTCAATCAATCGGAATCCAGTCATAGGCCTATCGATCATTCTTTAAACTATAGGCCCTACCTAAATCCAATTGCCGTAGCCAGGAATTCGTTTGGGAATTCCACGTCCTAAAAAAATTCTTTTACATTAGGCCTATTTCATTTCGGGGTGTGTTTTGCGCCTAAAAACTCATATTTTGTAACCTTTTCACACTAGAAACAAACTTTTACATTGTAGGCCTATTGTTTTTAATTTCGGGAGTGTTTAAACACCAAAAACACCCTCTGTCTACCGTCTTTCCTAAATCCATGTAGACCATGCAACATAGCCTTATCCCTGCAGCGTATAGGCCTATAAGGCTATAAGTCGGCCTACCTCTGCACGTAGATTAAAGATACTGTAGGCCTATATAAGTTCCTATATAGCCTACGTGCTGTTCATAAAATCACTATCCATGTTATTCGCTATTTGTGTAGTAGGCCTACCTTTGCCGACTTCCTTATAGGCCTACGTACCACTGTAGAAGCGTCTCTGAATAAGGCCCGTAAAGAGGCGCTACAAAAATTCTCGAAATACGAGTAAATAACCGGAGAAAGAAGGTCATCAGTCTTTTTTCTATGAACAATTTAGGACTATGTAGAAGATTATTACGAGTAATAACTACAAAAAGTTCTCAGTTTCTTTCGGATTTATAGATGCCTCCGAGAGTCCAGTTCTCGCCCCCCCCCAGTTCATTTTGGACAACTATAACCAGTCTTGTTGTCAAGACCTGAAACCTCAAGACCAAGA